>KQ030696.1:0-41574 GCA_000956045.1 Hirsutella minnesotensis 3608
CGAGGCCGCATCTGGGTGAGAGACGGATCTGGTGAGAAGGGCAATCAGGAAGAAGCTGAGAAGGACCAGTTCAGAACTCGCATCGTGCAGCAGTCGCAGGAATTTATGGCGACCGGCCATTCCCGGCAGAGAAAGGATATTCCTCATTAAAATACGAGGCCGGACAGCCCCATGTGGACATGAAAGTAGCCTTAAGAGGCATATGGAGGAGCTCGTTAGAGATCAACAATCGCATCATTGGTCCCCGTTCGTCACTATCTGTTATTGGGATTGTGTGCCTTACAGTAGGAAGCGGCAGTCGAGTAAGTCTGCCTATGCCTCACAAAAGGTGATAGTTAAGTCATATGGGGTCAGTTCGCCGAGTCGTTCTGTCCCTGGCACGCTTTTAAGGCAGCAGTTGTACTCAAGCACAACGTGATTGCAGCCTCACATCATATTCCCGTCCGGAAATTGAGGGATGGGATCCTAAACTCAGGTTTGCGCGATATGACATGTATCGTTCTTGGCCCACCGGAATTGAAAAGACACTCCCAACATATTTGTTTATTTACTATTGTTCGGCGAATGGCCTTTTCTCGTCTATCCTCAATCTCTCCCGTCACCCATCCTAGAGCAGGATCTTTATTTAGCAAGACCTGTCAAGAAGATGAAGTAGATCCTGAAGTGATCAGACCTATGGACTCGATTGCAGGCAGGCATTGAGTATCGGTACTAATCTGACGGTTTTCCAGTCGCATACGCTGAATGCGTTGGCGATGACGCCAACTTCGCCGCGAGAAACGAGCTCGGTTAAAGGGCCTATGCCTAGCCCTGAAACGCTTGACTTGAGAGGGTTGAACAACGGGGTCACATTTCAGAAAATGTGCGTCACCTCTGTCCGGGACCATCGCCAACGAGATTGGCTCGAAGTCAAGAGGCTCCGTTTTGCACCGAAGCGAACCCATGTTGTGGGAAGCCAAAGTAAACTTGCGTCTAACTTCTTCGTACAGTGTTTCGCTTCCAAACACCTCTGCAAGGTCACCTGCGATGACATGCAAAAATTGGCTCATCTGTCGTTCGAGTGAGTCGACCTCCTTCGTGTATGAGGACGCATCTTTCTCGAATAGGTCCCGAATGTAACAGGAGTCCTCAAATAAAGCGGCCTGGATCGCCGATATGTCGGCGCCGTGAGGATTGCACGCTAAGTCCTCCAGGAGACTCCGAGACCGACGGTGAAGCTTGTCCAATGACTCGCGTAGGGCCGCGTTCGGCTCTTGCATTTTATCAGCGTCTAACTTCCATTTGGAGGCGAAGTCTTGTAGTTTTTTCAGGTTTGTGTGGCTTGTGTCGGTCATTTTTTAGGGAGATGCTGGTTTGCGATGCGATTTTGAGGCTGGCCTTCGGTTCAATCGATGAAAACAATGGACGTCCCAATGATGCTATAGGATCTCAGGCCCCTGACTTTGTAGTATGAGCTGTAGACGATTATAGCGAAGCAAGTATGAGTATGCGTGGTCTGAGGAATCAATCCGAGGATGATCGATCTGGGCCAGCCGTGCAGTATTTATCTTGTTCATCCCGACAGATGGATCCGAGAGAAATCAGGGTCAGGTGCGGGGCTCGGGGCCGTGAGGGAAACCTCAATTTTCATCTTTTGATCTTCTTTCAAACCTTTCCCCATTTTCATTACGGTTTTTGCACAGTTTTCGACCATTTTGCTTTTAAGGGTCCACTGCTTCTAAGGGGTCCACTGTCCGTGTTAGGCATCACAGGGACTTAGCTAGCTTCCCAGATGAACATCAGAAATGGCAGCGACAAGCGCAGAAGGGGAGATTTTCCCGAACGAGAACCGCGAGTAACATGCTCAAAGGATGTGACGCCCAGAAGCAACAGCTTGATTTTAAAAACGGAATCGAGAGCCGTCAACGGCCAGTAATAGATTAGTTTCAATACCAATTCGAGAAGAAGAAGGGGGTTTTTGCGGAAGATGTGCAAGAATTGGCACACAGGTCAGGGATCGGAAAACTCTTGATTTTCTAGCCAAAAATCGAATATAGCTGACGCTACCTTTCTCGGGCAGGATATTCTAGGCCTCCAGGGCTTCGTAGAGGTCTTATAAGGACATCGGCGGCGACATCTCAAGCCTCAATTGCGCTCTTCAGGGATCAACAACTGAATCATCGACCCCCGTGTGGGGCGCACAATCACAACAGTAGAGAGTAAAGAACGGGTGCAAATAGTAGGATGGTTGATCTCTGATGAGCTCATTCATATGTCTATCAAAACTACTTGTATATCCTCATGAGGCTGTCCAGCCCGTGCGTTAAAGTAGAATATCCAAACCAGCCAATACTCGGAATCAACGAGCCGTCGGGCCCAACCGGGTGCTCTAGGCGCGTGATATCACATAGAGTACAGAGTCCTGTGTAAGATCGTAACGAAGCTTCCACATGAGATGAACCTGAAGCAGGTACAAGACTCGTCCTTATCCCCTTGAAGGCCTCTCTTTGCTATACACGAAGCTATTAGAGCTGCAGATTGCCTGGCTTAGAACAGAAAATACAAGAACGTTCAGTCCTCTGAGTCTTGCATCCAATGTGTGTGATACTGTCTAGTGGATGATTTGAACCACAGTTATGTATGCAAGAAAGTGACCCAATGCTGCTGCCGCCTGTAATCTGCAGCTTAACAGTTAGTGATTGCCTATCAGGCAGTAGGTAGCATCGCCGATGACGTTTTGGTCTTGATAGACTTCACAGAATGGGGAATATCGGCGGAGATTAGTTTTAGGCGTCCGAAACCCTCGACGAGGATGAACGGCTGGCCGCTTCCGAGTATTCGCTGTTTCAGATATTCCATATCGAAGCACAAGGCCAGGCATTTTCGTGGGAATTTGACAATATCGTCGAGCAGCATATGAGGGAGCTTTTCAGAGATCATTCATTGAAGAATGAACTCTCCGTCACGTTTTAATAGTGCGCCTTACATGTGAATAGATGAACATTGCTGCACAACACCTGCCTGCGGTGATGAAATCTACCATAAGATAGTCTTTAAAGGGAACCTCGCTTGCTGCGAAACGACAGGACGTGGATTGGACTCAAGATGAGAGGCGGATTGGGGAGACAGGGCATGTATTACACAGGGAAGCACCCCTTTTCCCGTTCTTCACTCTCTGTTTAGTTGTGTGTGTGCGCCTTACAACACCTGCCTGCGGTGATGAAATCTACCATAAGATAGTCTTTAAAGGGAACCTCGCTTGCTGCGAAACGACAGGACGTGGATTGGACTCAAGATGAGAGGCGGATTGGGGAGACAGGGCATGTATTACACAGGGAAGCACCCCTTTTTCCTCACAGCGAGATATTTCAAGTTGTCACGCAGAGTACAGGACTAAATCGCTCCCATGGGATCCTGGAGGAAAGGTCTCCTGTGGGGTCAATTTGAAGCAACTACATGACTCTCCCACAACCCACTTAGAGGCTTATCTTTCTACATGCAGTTTACAAGAACGGGCCCATTCACCGAGGGTAGATAACGCAAAAATGTACAGTTCCCTGAGTTTCCTTATCAATATACCTCCGTTGTATGTGACAGAACACAGCATTTCCCCAATACCGTGCTACCTGGTCATTCTCCAACATTCAAATCACTGGGATTTTCGACACACGTTATGCCATTGCTATCCGCGACCGCAATTCTGATGAATGAATGATAATACTTGAGCATCTGCCTCAGTCAGAGAAATTGCTTGGGACCGCCACTATGACTTGCTTACTTACCTTTTGTGGACACTTCTTGTAAGCGACAGATGTGTCGTGCCTCGTCTTTTGTCCGTTTCTCCAAGTAAGATACACGATGATTTCGTTATTTTCGCCATAGCCGCAAGCATCGATGGAGTCTATCTCTTCTTCCCATGATCCTGAAGGCGGTTTCCATGTCTTCGTCGTCGCACAAGAGGTCACAGAAGGTTTTCCATTTCTGTTCTGCCGCGATCGGCGCAATATCGCACCATTGCTGGGTAGAGATTTGACCTGCTTTTGGGGCGTCTTTTCTTTCCGACGCCCCTTCGTAACTTTCTTAGCCCTCTCGACCTTCTCCAAGTACTCTTGGAGGAGGTCTGGCACATCTTCCCTGGGCTCCCAATGAGTGGCGCTGCCTCGTAGCTCCGTCATGGCTTTTGACTTCTTACCTTAATTGCTTCTCAGGCTCCCAAGTCCTGTCAGATTTCTTCTCCCAACCCTTCCACTTAATCAGGAATGACATCGAACCCTTGATCAGATCAGTTTCACCGATATACTGGATCTATGTCATTCTCTGCGTACGTCATCATGTGTTTTGTGATCTTGTATAGCTTCAATAATGGACCTGGGTACACGGCTCAGTATCAAAGCCGTTACTTGGGCAGAGTACTGACCAGCCTTCTGCCACATCGACAGAATATGTTTTTCCTGGCTGCATAACGCTGAAGCGATTTTGTGAACCTCGGACCGATCGTCGATGCAACATGCAGCGTGCAGATGTTGCCATGTATGGTCGAATCTAATGCGGACAAACAGGTTTTTATGTTGAAACGATCGAGTCCGTCTCGACGAAGGTACGCTTCAGTCACGATCCCGCTTCGGACGTTGGAATGACCGTGAAATGAAGAGTCGAGACTTAAGCATCATGAGCATTAGGATGCAGGATGGCCTGGTTCTCAGACTCTAAGCACATTGTTTTTTTTCTTGAGAACTGCAACGGTCGTGCGAAGGTCCCTTTTAGCATGGTCTCGGCAAGTTTTATTGAGCTCACAGACGCAGACTGATGTTGTCGGGCTGACTGACTACCCATAATTCTCACCTGAACGTATAACAAGAAATCAATTATTAGCGTTAATGATGTCGTAGGCAGGAACATGCTTCATGCTGTATTTCCGACAAGCTCGAGACAGCGAACGGCGAAGGATGCCGAATGTCTTCCCTCATTTCATGGTCAAAATCCGTTTTGTCTGCTCGCCGTGTCTGCTCAATATTCGCCCTTCTTCAAAAAGCAATCTTGATTTATTGACATTTTGACACTTCCGATCATTCTTAAGTTTGCGCTGTTTGTCTTTACCCCACCTGGGCGTGCCGATGAGCTACGTCAAACCCGGAAAGGTAGACCCACAGCGCACGAGAAACTGTCTTTTTGACATTTCAAAAATATCATCATCATTAACCAAGTTGTGAATGTACATCTGTTGGCGACGGGCAGGCCCTTGGATCCGCGACTTGGAATATCTTTCATCGTCGAAATGTAGGATTCCACTATGAGAGCGCGGTTCACCCGTGCGTATGTCGTGGAACGCCCAGGCCACTACTTAAGGACTTGGAAATCTTATCTCCGACTTGTAGGACTGTCCAACACTTGCCTCTGTTCATCGTCGCCGCCTATCCTCGCCGCCTGACTCAACTTGATCTGAAGAACCTGCTTCCAGCTGAGGCAGTTGGCTGCACAACAATATCCACCAATTTTTCTCCGAGCGAACTCAAATGGCACACTCCGACCTTCCTGAATGCTGGAGAGTAAAGATGGTCGAAAGGATCCGACCGAGTACAAGAGAAGAGCGTCTGCTGTGGATAGCCGAGTCTCACTTCAATTTGTTCAATCTCCGTGGCGATCAGGTGTACATTGACCTGCTGACGGATAGCGGCACTGGGGCCATGAGTGATCAGCAATGGGCAGCCATCATGAAAGGAGATGAGACTTACGCCGGCTCTTCGTCTTTCCTTCGCTTACGAGATAAGGTCAAGGGAATATTCGGATTTGACTATGTGCTTCCCGTTCATCAAGGTCGAGCGGCTGAGAATGCTCTCTTTTCCGCCTTTGTAGGAGCTGGCAATATCGTTCCTGGAAATAGCCACTTCGACACCACAAGAGCTCACATAGAGACCCGGGGGGCTCACGCGTACGATTGCTCCCTTGAAGAGGCTTTTCGTCCAGACCGCGAACATCCATTCAAAGGCAATGTCGACATCGACAAGCTCGACACCGTCCTCAAGTCGAACAAGGGAAACGTCCCAATGATCGTTGTTACCGCTACATGCAACAAAAGCGGGGGTCAACCAGTCTCTCTCAGCAATCTGCGTCGAGTGAAGGAGCTTGCCGACATACATGGAATCCCGTTGGTAATTGACTCTGCTCGATTTGCAGAAAATGCATGGTTCATCCGAGAAAGAGAACCAGGATACGCCGATAAAAGTATCAAGTCCATTGTTCGCGAGATGTATCAGCTCGCCGACGCGATGATCATGAGTGGTAAGAAGGATGGATTGGTCAACATCGGGGGTCTCTTGGCGACGCGTCACCAAACTTGGTATGACCGAGTTTCCAGCTACGTTATTCTCTTTGAAGGATTTACAACTTATGGAGGCCTTGCTGGAAGAGATATGGAGGCCTTTGCCGTCGGATTGGATGAAGTGACGGATTCACACTATCTCGACAGCCGAATCGGACAGGTTCATCGACTGGGCCGGATGCTGATTGAGGCAGGGATTCCAATTCAGCGGCCCATCGGAGGCCACGCCATTATTGTGGATGCAACGACCTTTCTACCGTATGTTCCAAGAGAAGAATACCCGGCTCAAACACTGGCCGTTGAGCTTTACGTCGAAGCTGGGGTGAGGGGCGTCGAGATCGGGACACTACTCAATGACAGAGACCTCTGTACCGGTGAAGAACGTTACGCACAGACTGAGTTCCTCCGACTGGCAATTCCTAGACGGGTCTATACCAATGATCACCTTGCAGTTGTGGGATCGGGCCTTAAAAATGTCTTTGCAAGGCGGGCTACTATCACGGAAGGCTTTCGTATCAGAGAGGAAAGTAAAACTTTGAGGCATTTTACATTGCGCTTGGAGAGGGCTCGACGAAAGGGGGTGGAAAAGATGCGTCTCAATGACGATCCAGAAAAATCTCCAATCAAGGAAACAGGAACGAGCAAGGCGATCTCGATTCCTCAGCATCATGGTAGCAAAGAAGTTTGCGTTTAGAGATTATCTCCTATTTATGGGAAGGCAAAGATATGATAGTAATTTACCTTTTCAATGATTCATTGGTGCTCGAACCTCGGGCCCGATTCGGCCGAGATGGGCTTCTCCGATCTATTATCTCGCGTAGTTTGGATTCGGTCGGCGCAGTCTATGACAATACGCCCGTAGGGGAATGGAGATGCAGGTACTGCTGAGAGCAGTGAGGTCAGATGTGTACGGTGGACGAAAAGACACTCATTTGTGGCGAAATCCTAACCTCGATAGATTATGAGCAGCTTAGAGCGGTCGCAGTCATCATTCTCAATCAGCTCCATTCTTGTCAGGAGTAAGTGACCAACAGCTTAAGCCTACTCAACGAGAAAATGACGGATGTGAGTTGCGAATATCTCGCAAATACCACACGAGAGTCTTTTTGCGCTAATTCTAACTTCAACAGGATCACTTTCGGCTTTCAGTGGAAATCCCTCAAGCACTAGGGAGATGGCCTCAAGGACCGGAACTCGCGATCAATCGAAATGCTTAAATAGCAGCTTATATCGAGGGATTCATGCCGGCCTCTTTCAAATATAAGAGCCTCGGATCTGACCTTTGTTGGATTCTCCTTATTATGGCGCCTGTTTCTCCCTTGTTGAAAATCCTTTGGCTCGGTGACCTGATTGCGAAGCACGCACAAGAAACGACAATATGATACTGCCTGTACTCAAAGCTGTCGCGCTAAGCATAGCCTTTCAAATCAAATTCGCCCTGGCGACTACGGGTGGGACGAATGATTCTGGCTATAAGAACATCGTCTACTTCCCAAATTGGTATGTCTGACCTCGCGCTTTGAGAGATTGTGGCTGAATATCGTTAGGGGCGTCTATGATCGGCAATTCCATCCGTCAGATCTCCCTGTGACAGACATATCTCATGCCCTGTACGCTTTCCAAACGCTCCAAGCAGATGGCACAGTGTGAGTGCAAGCTCTATAGACCAAATCTGAATTCGCTACTAATGACTGCTGGTAGTCAGCCCAGTGACACTTTTGCCGATCTTGCTAAGCTGTATCCTGGCGACTGTGAGATCGATCCCCTTTGTTTTTGGTTGACACTAATTAACGCATGCGCAGCATCAGCCAGTGGACGAGAGGAGGCCCACGGCTGTGTGGGACAGTTTTTCCACCTCAAGAAGAAACACCGCTCCTTAAAGGTCATGTTATCTATAGGAGGCGCAACCGGATCCGCTAATTTTCCAGTCGTGGCCCGCTCAGAGACTGGGCGAAAGACATTCGCCCGAACAGTAGTTACTATGATGAAGGACTGGGGATTCGACGGAGTTGACATTAATTGGGAACATCCGACTGACGACAAGCAGGCCGAAGACCTGGTGTGCCTGCTCCGAGGGGTACGGCAGGAGTTGGACCTCTACGCAGCAACTCAAGCAGAAGGTCATCATTTCCAACTGTCCATTGCTGCGCCCGCCGGGCCAGATCTATATCGCGTGCTAAATCTGAAAGCTATTGGGGCAATTGTCGACTTCATTAACCTGATGGCCTATGACTTCACTGGCGGCTTTAGCACCATCAGTGGACACACCTCAAACCTCGACCGTAGCTTGGATAACCCTGATGCAACCCCGTTCAATATCAACAGTACAGTCCAAGCATACCTCCAGGGCGGCATGCCACCAGAGAAAATAGTGCTTGGAATACCACTCATTGGACGCAGCTTCGAGAATACGGCCGGGATAGGTCAGCCCTTTCAAGGGGTTGGCAGCGGATCATGGGACCCTGGAGTCTGGGACTACAAAGATTTACCGCGAGCAGAGTCCGAAACCTATTTCGACTCGGAATCAGGTGCCTCATATACTTATGACGCTAAGACCAGAGAACTCATCTCCTTCGACACTCCAGTCACAGTAGAGCAAAAGGCATCGTATGTAAAGGACATGCATCTTGGCGGCTGCATGTTCTGGGAGGCATCCGCAGACAGAATGGAGGAAGGATCATTGGTGAGGACAAGTTTCAAGGTCTTGAACAATTTAGATCAAACGCCGAACCACATTCGATATCCAGACTCTCGATACGCAAATATCAAGGAAAGCATGGACTGAGATCAGCTTGGCTAGCATAGCTTCGGAGCATAGACTGGCACGGTTTAGCACGCACTACGCATTATGCAGCAAAAGGCACCTCGACGTTAGTGAATAGTGAGAGCCTACCTATGGCGAATGTATATTCGACTGTGAAAGGCCGGCCTGGGGTTTCTTTAGCGAACAGGTGCCTCGGAATCATCTATCCAAAGCTAGGGAAAAGAAAAGCAAAAGAAGCTCGAGGCCACGCCTCGAGCCAGGATCTGTATCTTGGTGGACTCGGTAAAGCTGCATTTACTACCGATATATTGAGTCCAGCTCGTGATACCTGTAACGGTCTTAACTGAGTGTGTTGACAACTAGCTGAGCGACTGCGACGAGTATCCTAAAGCTAAGGAGAAAGTGTCACGCGCCGGAAAGGCTTGGCTGGAGTGGACGGCTGGACGATTCCGAATATTGGCTGGGTTGGATATTCTGCATTAAGGCACGAGGCTGGACAGCCTCGTGCGGGTATAAAAGTGTCATAAGGCAAGAAAGAACGAGCGAGCCCCCGGAGCCAGGGATATGGCCAAGGTGACTGACCATCTCCACAGCGTCAGCCAGGGCCACGGCCCATGGCCCATCCACACACGACGGGCCTGTCAAGATCAAGACGCTCATTCACGGTGCTGCTTAACAGGCAGCAAACAGTTCGTAATGCCATATTAGTGATGGATTCGAATCTTCTAGGTGACGTCGTCATCTATGCTGCCTGGGTGGCGATATCGCTACCAAACCCAACATCACAAGTATAAGAAGCCAACTTCTCACCATCACTTAGATAGAGAATCAAGAGTCTCGTTGCCCGATTCACAAGGAATCTTCTGCCCGATCGCCGCTCAGTCATCCATGCTCCTCGTGCACCTCGTTGTGTGACAGGCCCGGTTCCAGTGCGAGGAGGGTCTCGTGGGACTGCCGTATTCGGAGTAGCCTGGCGGCTTTTCTTCTCTGTCGTGCTCCATGCGGGCTCCGTATGTACAAGGACCTCGTCGCGCTGCGAGACTCGGCCCGCCTCGCCCGGTGCAGTACGTACTTGTCGGAAATACGGATGGCAATATCACGGATAGGAGCAAAAAGTATATCAAGTAATTCGGTTCTTCAATTGTTCTGTCCTCTTTTCTCTCTAGAGGGAAGAGGGTCGGTATCTTGTATGTCTCAATGTGGCTACAGCCTTGACAGTGAGGATGTACGTGAGGTTGACAGTAAGGCTGACAGTGAGGCAGTGAATGTGGCAGTGAGTGTGGCAGTGAGTGAGGCAGTGAGTGAGGCAGTGAGTGAGGCAGTGAGTGAGGCAGTGAGTGAGGCAGTGAGTGAGGCAGTGAGTGAGGCAGTGAGTGAGGCTGTGATGCCGACATAGCCAGTCCTTCCATCCAATGCGGCTGTATCCGACAGTTACAATCTGACACCTCTTCAGGAGGACTGGAGCACTGCGGTCCCACCCCGGGCGCCCGGGGGAAAGAGAGGGGGGAGGGGAGACTTGGAAGCCACTGTGGCCTGGCCTGGTGGCACGAGAGCGAAATTAGAGTGTAATGACGTAGAGAATTTAAACCCCAGGTCTGGCAGCGCCTTTCTGCTTAGCCCTTATGGGCCTAAGGCCTTTAGACTTCGACAAATTCAGCTTTTTGGACCGCATGTAGATCCGCTGCGGGATCTACTTTATTCGATAGACTGGACTCCGAAATTTGCAGATTTGCTCGAGTTTCTGGTCATCGTATACCGTTCCCTCAAATGGATTGTATATGAGAACATCGTGAAAGAACCTCCCGTGGAACTCGCCTTGAGTTTCTCGATACCTAAACGGCGTGGTTCCGAGAGCGTGCTTGATACGAACTTGCAAGGCCTCAGGGGTGATGGCCTCCGCAGTATTCCAAGAGACAGCTGTCCACTTTTCGCACCACTTCAACATAATTCTGGTGCCCTGGCATTCGACTGCCTCGTGACTGCAGCAGCAGGGGTGGATAGGTTGAAGGGCCATGTTCTCGTGTGAAGAAGACATTATCTGATATGTCGAAGAGGCGTTGCTCTGAGACGGATAAATGCAGGAACTCGTCTTCGCTGTGAAGAATTAAGGTACTGTGTCTTAGAGGCCGTAAAGGTATGTGTATGGCAATTGCTAGACAGGCATGACTCTTACACAGGCATAGGACGCTGAACACTTGAAGAATTCGGCCTTCAAGCAGGCCTGTCACGGGACCAATATAATGAGGCTGACCTGGACAGGCCTGGGCCGGGCGGCAGCCTTTGTCCTTGGCCCCGTCCTCTCCCACACCCCTCCATGTCCCTTCGGCCGGGCACACACAGTCTGCGCCAAAGTACAGTACCCGTGCCACGCCCCACTTTATTTGGGTCTCGAAAACGAGCACCAGGGAGAGGGGGACAGCGTTCCTCCGGGCTCTTTGTCGTCGGGCCAGTCCCGACCCGATCCCAACGGGTGTGATTTTAGCGTTGGCCGTCTGCGCAGCGCAAAAAAAAAAAAAGACTACAGCACAGCACACGCAGCTGTCCGAGGATGTCGACATCCTCGTGGGCGGAAACAATAGTAGAGGCCTCCCCCCCTTTCTCTCTCATCTTCCCCCCCTCCTCCACGCTTCCCGAGAGTCGCCCACCAAGCCGGGCGCGAAAGCGAGAGGGAAGCTCTGTTGAGGGTGGTGGTGGTGGTGGCAAGGGCACGGAGCTGGGGGCGTGCATGATGCGAAGTGGTGCATGTTTGCACCGCACCGCCGTCCAGTACGGTAGTCACTGTTCTGTTTGGTACCTACCCGTTGGTCTAAGCGTGGTGGGGCCACGGCAGCCAACTAAAAGTCCTTCGCCTTTTAGTTGGCACAAAAAATCCGTGACATCACAAAAAATCCGTGACAGCCGCCTCGCCAATTCTGGGCTGCAAAACCGCGTGCGTGTCTACGGATCGCTTCACACAGCCTTTAAACATGCGCTTGTATTTCACAAATATACTTTTATCAAGTCATTTTGTAGTCACAAACCTGGCTATGCTGATAAAAGGAGCATATGACTGAGCTTGAGGCGCCATCTTAACTCGTTGTCCGACGGGTTCCAAAACAATCCGCCTTCCCTCAGAGGCCTATAGCAAGAAGTCTCGTAGTACTTGCACCTAAGTTTGTGCTTCTTGGAACCTCGGAACTTACACCTTGGTTCTTGTATCGTCTCCCGTGGGCCGCATCCTATTAGATAGCTGCGTATGATGATGTTCAGGACACGACGAATATGCAAGAGATCTATCTACCGTGATTGCGCCAACGGGATGAAGGATTCCACGTATTCTTCAATGCTATTGCTCTATAGTCTCTTTATCAAAGTTCTCAGCATTAATACACTTGTTCTTATCGCCATTGACGCGGTTGGAGGGACCTACATCCCACAAGGAGGCCCATGAAGCTGCTGACCGGCGTGTCCACTTTTTCAGTGCCAGTGAATGATGTAAGTTACGTCCCTTTAATTATTTTTGGGACGCCTTTCCAAGATCCCATCTTGGGAAGATCTTATCTTCGCGTAGGTTCTTTTACCCCCAGCAAATTTGTAAACCGGGCCTTGAGTATCTTGAGTTTTTCGTAGACCCTGGTAGGCTCTTTCAGTGCTTGGTCAAGTAGTACAATCACTACCAATAACCGAAGTTACTTGGAACACAATTACTATTGTTTCCGGCTTGCTGCCTGCTCTGTCGATCATCGCTGCGTCCGGGTCTATAATTTGGGAATAACGTCTCATGTCCGTAAATTTCGGTACACGTTTTCGCCCTTGATGAGCAGATCCAACGGCATCCCAAAACTTCTACAAGTCCTGTTCATTCTGACTTTCCTATGTACTTCTCAAAATTCCGGAAGAGACGGACTAAGTGTTTTGGGATAAGAGGTCTTGTTACATCCCTCGCGATTGACTGTGGCTATGTCTCCCTTCCCGAATTAGTTCAAGGAGGATACCCATTACAGCCGAATGACATGTATCATCAGGCATTGGGCGAGCTTTTTTTGAATTCGGTAGTATCACACACAACGGAGGCAAAGATAGGTGGAGACTCAGAGGACTGGACGTTCTTGCGGGCATCATCAGAGCACAGCGTGCACGGATCGCAGTGACCTCTTGTCTGCTTCACGCGCGCGGGACTAGTTTACTTACGAAACAGATAATGTGCCATTGAGTAATGCTCCGAGATCCCTTCAGGGAATCAGAGGTCTCTGTTGCCAAACAGGTATGAGGACAGACAACAGCCTACATAATGGTTGCCTCATTTACTTCCTGCGACTGAAATCTTGCAAACCACTTTCCTATATCGCGCCCATTAACTTACTGTTGAGACTAGACATTTCCAT
Organism: Hirsutella minnesotensis 3608; assembly: GCA_000956045.1. Lineage (NCBI taxonomy): Eukaryota > Fungi > Ascomycota > Sordariomycetes > Hypocreales > Ophiocordycipitaceae > Hirsutella > Hirsutella minnesotensis. Next base: position 13,427 of record KQ030696.1, read on the forward strand.
CCGTGGGCACGATTCTCAATGCAACAATTCGGTGAGCAATCGGCGACATCGGGAGAACGGGGCCTACCCTCGGGATTGGCGGCGACACGACACACCCGACATTTCAGGCCGCCTACGTCCAGTAGTGATGCAGAGTCAAGCATTGACCAACATTATGGCGTTGGAGATGATGCCCTCTACAACATTTTTGCCGCCCATCCCCAGGCATTCACGACAGTACCAAAGCCGCATGGGCTGCGCGGACTGAACGAGACGGGATGGTGCTTACGTTTCGACCAAGAGATTGAGCTGTCAAATGATTTTCCTACCCATGGAAGACCATCACAGCTGGCAAGGGCGCCGATACCAGGTCCTGATACTGTACCAGCGAATTGCCCGCGCCTGCCGCAATTGACCGAAGAACAGCCCTCGCCAACAGCGCCCCAGTTCCAGTCTGCTCTCCAAATAGTGCGCGAGGTGATAGGAACGGATCGAAGGCTTACACTGGATCTTGTTCAATCGTACGAGCGAGTCCGACAATGGCGCGAGAAATGGGGCTACCCCTCGCTACCAGCCGGCTCACCTTCGCAGGAGAGGCCGCCGACCACAGTGTCCTCACCCGACCGCTCGTCGTCTTCTATCCCTGACACAATCCCGAACCCTACTGATCCAGGCGAAGCAGAAACGTCGGCTGAAGCCCTGTACGATCGGGTGAACGCCTTCGCCAAGAACAACGGATTCGGTATTGTCCGAAGAAATGCCTACTCATACAAAGGCCGAAAAGTCCGGTACACTTTCCAATGCGATCGATTTGGAGAACCAGGACCACCACAAGGCACAGGTCTACGACGACGAAAATCTCGAAAGTGCGGATGTAAATGGATGGTCATTGCAGAAGCGCTAGAAGAAGGGCTAGAATTCGAGCAACGGAAACGGCTTGCATGAAGGCGAGTAGAGCAATGCGGCGAAGAGCTATGAGTCAATAAGACATGGTGCGCATGGAGACTTCACCTACAGAAGCAAGTCGCTAGGAGGAACAAATATACAAGCTTCGGTTAGGCAAGTGAATCAAGCTGTAAGGCTGAACTACTCCTAGGCCACAGACGATGCATTCGTCGACCGTCATTCGAAGACGGCCTAACATGATGGCGATCAGGCCGCCGGTGCTGGTGCCAGCGATCATGTCGAAGTAATCGCATGGCTTGGGCGGGGCGTCGGGTCGATGGTAGACATGAGATTTTGCAGCTGCGCACCCTCCCTTTCTCCATCTCAGGCGAACATGCAGGCGACAGCTTGTGCACCCCGGCAGTATGGAGCGGCTTCATCTAAAAAACGGAATTAGGTCTTGAAGGCACTAGAACATTCCTCAAGCGCTCTCACCAGGTATAAATAAGTCGAGGCCCCTACGACCCTGAGAAGGGCAGAGGCATGATAAAATAGAAGATAAAACTTACTTCCGGATCGACCTCTTCCCAAAGGAACTGTAGTCGTTGACCTCAGCTTCGATCTCAACATCGCCTTCCAGAAGTCCCGCTTGGGCTTGAGTTCCGACTTCGGCCTGTCGCGCGTATTCGTCGAATAGGCTACCCACAGCGGACTGCATGTCGCTATACCATTGCGGCCTATTCATCGCACCTTTCCAATGCCGCTCGAAGTAGTCGTACCCATACGATGGATGGAGTGCTAGGGCGGCTCGGTACACAGGAGTACGGTCTGTTTTGACATAGTAGTCCTCGAGCTTCCTCCACCCGCAGTCGATGCCAGACTTAAAATGGGAGGGCTCCTCGAATCGAGTTTCCTCCGCCGCCTGCTTGAACTTGACAAACAGATAGTCCATTGTCTTGAGGGTCTCCCACACCGCGCCGTGCCCACCCTCTGCGCCAGCATTGTTGGCGTTGCCCTCCATTGTCTTTGTAAGGACGTAAAACGGCTTCAGGAAGTTGTGGAAGCGCTCCAGTTCCGCCCAGTCCGCAGCGCCGAGGAAGTCTTTCGTCAGGTCACGATGGGCGGGATCATTCTTCGGCTTTTGCCAGCGAGATTGATACAGCTCAATGGCGCTGCGCAGCTCGAGCGCTGGATAGTCCGATATCGCGTCAGCAAAAGGACTAACTGGATCGACAGGGACAGACCGGCAAACCTCGGTTAATCATCATGTAAATGGAGTTCCAGCGTGTCTTGCCATCAACAACAATCTCCAATGTAAATATAGCATCGTCCCCTGCGAGCTCGGTCTGCAAGCGCCGGAGCGCTTGTCTTCGCTGGTCCGTCCGGCGGATGTAGGTAGCAAGGTTATGGAGTCTGCCGATGGCCCCTTTCTTGGCCCAAATATCGAAACTGAATTCATCCGTCGCCCCACGAAGCTCCGCCTCGAATCTGCTAACGTTTGAGCCGAAGATGACAGCCCGCACGACCAGGTTGATAATATGGCCTATGCAGCGCAGCCGACGTCGGCCAACGTCCATTGGGAACCATTGAGCAAGCGTTTGAAGGCAAGTATCGTTGCTGTCGGCGTTATCGAGCATGAAATATCCAAGCTTGGCGCCCATTTCGTATTTATCGATTACTTCTTTCACATGAGGCGCAATATTCTCACCGGAGTGTGGACCAACTAGGCGTGGCAGTCCAAGAAGGACATCACGCTTTCTGCCGTCCTTGTCAACAAAGTGGCCGACAATGCCGACATAGTGAAACCCGTTGGAAGCAGTCCAGAGGTCAAAGCTAAGGTGAATTGAGCTCCTCGCATCCTTGACAAGCTTGACAATTATGTGCCGCCGGGATTCAAAGGTTTGGCGGATCCATGAACACACTGTGGTGTGATGCTCCGGCAGTAGCTGGCTGGCCAGCTCCCCACCGTTCGCTATGAGCCACTGAAGCCGCTCGCTGGACGCCTGTCGAAAGGTGACGTCTTCGACTATGACCCAGTCAACAAAGCGAGCTTTCCATGCACCCTCGTCAAAATGAGCGGCAAGTTGCAGGCCTAGGCTAGCCTGCCGCGACAAAAGGTGGGATGACGAGGAGCTATCCGTCGCCGCCAACGTAAACGGGGTCGCCAAGCCGGGCCCAGTGTGCCCGGTCTCGGTGATGTGGTGCTGACGGAGCAGGTGCCTAGCAGGTGCCTCGCTCCCTGATGAGACGTACAGAGCTGTCGAATAATTCTTCTTCAAGTGGCAGATGCTGCAAAGCCAGTAACGTACTCCACGATGCTCCAAGTTCGCGCCATGTCGGTATATCCACGATTCTTTGATCTTGGTGCCAATGACTCGCTTGTGCCGTGGCCTCTTTTTGACGCCCGCAAGTCGTTTGCCACCGTGCCAGATATTGCCCCAATCGATGTTAAATTCGGATGGCGACGCATCTGTTTCGGAAGTCGTAGTCTCGGGCGAGGTGTGCCTTCCTTCGAGATCGTCACCAAGCGGGGTAAGAGGTGGGTGGAACGGTGGAGACTGCGGCATGGGCAACGCAGGGCTCGTGGTCCGACTTGAAGACCTGACAAAGCGGTTGTGACTTGACAAAGTTCTGGTGGCCTACATTGACGCGAAAAGTCGCGACAGAAGACGCGTCGTGGCACGCGGAAATGGTGAAATTACTACGGTATACGGACCAATGGCAGTCGTTGAAGCCCCAAACCCAGACCGCCTCAGACCACCAATCCGCCCGGCAGCTGCGGTCGGTCGGTTTGATGAAAATTCACGGTCGGTCGGTCTGCGGTCTGAAGGTGGTCTGTCAGACGGTCTATCAGACGGTCGGTTTGTTAGCCACACTGGTCAAGTGGGCGGAAAATGAGCCGAATCGTTTGGTTGGTCTTGTCTGGACCTTTCCATATTGTCTACAGATGTGGAAGCGTTTTCCGGAGGTGATCAGCTTCGATAACACATATAATACCAATCGCTTCAAGCTTCCGCTTTTCCAAGCCACGGGACAGACGGCGTTGACCTCTGTCTACAATGCCGCCTTTGGTTTGATCGATAATGAACGAATAGAAGGATTCCAGTTCCTCGTAGAGAGTATACGGCAATTGGCAGAGCAGCATTCCATTCGACAGCCCGACGTCATAATCACCGATGTCGACAGCCAGATGAAGGCCGCACTGAACAGTCAATTCCCTACTGTACAGCAGCAATTGTGTATTCACCACATCAATTCGAATGTCTTACTGAAGTCAAAGCAGAAGTGGACCAAGAGTAGCGCTAGCAAAAGAAATAGCAGCAGCGGGAGTTCTGATAGCAGCGACGTGGAGATATCTGCTGCACCGGCGCGGGGACGATCAGGCTCTCCCAATCGTGAGTCGGTTCATCAGCCTGCGACTGAAGTCATCCCTCATGACTATCGTGGTGTTCTCACGATGTGGAAGCTCGTAGTTTTCGCAGAGACCGAGGAAGCCCACGAGCAGGCATGGGCGAGCCTCTGTAAGGAGTTTGACGATCAGCGAGCCCATTTTGCGGTATCTGCATGGCACTTATATGCCCGTCAGAGCCCAATGGGCACGTTGTTTTATCCGGAAGTATCGCAACTTTGGCATCCGTGTCACATCTGGAACAGAGGCAAGCAACAACAACGTGAAGAGTTACCTTCTAAATGGCATGAGCCAGCTTTACCGTCTCGTCGAGGCCATGGAAGACATGGTGAGGGACCAAGAGCGGGATTTTATAGATGCTTGTGCAGCCGATGAAGTGCTTGCCGCCCGAGAATACTTGGGGTCCAGCTCGGAGTATCTAGGCGAACTCCGCACAACGCTCTCGTCGAAAGCACTCGGGTTGATCACGATTCAATCTCGTCTTGCAAGGAAAGCAATGCCGACAGGTAGAAATCCCTTTCCTGAGAGGCTCGGCCATTGCAGTCAAGATTGTTCAATCTCGACGGAGCTTGGTATCCCGTGTTGCCATACGGTATACTTAAAACTGGCGAGTGGCACGCCTTTCACGAAGTGGGATGTACACCCACGATGGCGACTACGAGAGCCATCTTCTCGGGACCCATATCGACGAATCCTCGATCCTAAAATCGCCACTGCTCTTCGTGGCAGACCCAAAAACACCGCGGAGATTGTTCCAGCACGGTTGTCATACATTCCTAATGATCCAATTGGTACCCAGCGAATCGCGCAATCGGTACAGACGACGTCAGGGTCCAGACGTCGTCGACAGGGTCGCTCGTGCAAGCGCAAAAAGCCAGAACATTGCTTCAGACGAAAGCCAAACGGCCAATAGTAGTCAAGGTGACAACCTTAATAGTGCTTCTTTTCAGCGCCAAACGCGCAGTATGTCAGCTGTTCTTGGCGCTGGAAGGACCACTGGAGTACGTGCCAGTGGACGGCAAACGCGACCTAATATTCGCCGACGACGTAGCCAGTGGGAGATGCTTGGCAGCGACGAGGAGGTGCTTTCTTCCATAGTAGTCAGACCGTCGTGAACAGCCGCTAAAAATGCAGTTGCAATGCTGTTAAGAGGAGCAGCTTCACCGCTTTCATCATGATGTACCTGCGGGTCCACGAACAAAAAGAGCGAATCAGGTCCTTTGGAGTTCATGCCTGTGTAAGAGTCATGCCTGTGTAGCAATTGTTCATGCCTGTCTAGCAATTGCCATGTGTATAGTCGAGACGAGTGGGAATCCAGTCCTTCGAGTTGGCGGGAGTTGCTAGTTGCTTTCTTCGTATCTTGATATCTGTAAGGCGCACAATCACAATAACAGAGAGTGAAGAACGGGGACCAATGAATATGATTGTTGATCTCTGAGGAGCTCTCCCAGCGCTGCAAGATGGCACCTTTATACCCGCACGAGACTGTCCAGCCTCGTGCTTTAACGCAGAATATCCAACCCAGCCAATATTCGGAATCATCCAGCCGTTCACTCCAGCCAAGCACTGCAGGCGCGTGACAATATCGCACACAACGGAAGCAAAGATAGGTGGAGACTCAGAGGACTGGACGTTCTTGTATTCTCTATTGTAGTGGAAGCAACCTGCTACTCTTATAGCTGCGTGTATAGAAGAGAGAGGCCTCCAAGGGGGCGTAGGAGAGTCATGTAGCTGCTTCAGATTCGTCCCATGTGAGAGCTTTCCTTTACGGACTTATGGGAGCTGTGTGCTATATGTTACAAGAGCAAGCCACAATCGAGGCAACGGGAGTTGGCGTGGCCATCTCGATTTGTGAGCATTATAGCACCAAAGAAGTCTGCGTTTAGGAATTCTAAGTTCATCCTCTTATTTATTCGAAGGCGAAAATATAATAGTAATCCAACTTCTCAATGGTTGACTGCAATGAACATCTCGCGTATTTTCACCCCAGGAGTCTCCCAGTAAGCTGGTGAGCTAGATCGATTTTGCGACAAGGACAATAAGATCACGTCCTAGGATCATCATGGTATCCTTACATTCAGGAATCGATCACAGTGTATTTTGCCTTGAAGTCTTGTTTCCGTCGTAGGTCTGGCTCGACGAGATATCAGCGGTAAGTGACTATTCTTGAATGAAGCCAGAAATAAGGCTTCGTAGGATCAAACAAAATGTCGGAGGCGTGCGACAAAATGCTCCGTTGGAACGAGTAGCATGCCGGGTTTTTCCTGCTTCATTCACCATAGTCCAAGCTGCCGAGTTGAGGAGCAGTGACCTCGCGTCGCACCGAATAAGTGGCCACAGGCCTCCGCAGTCGTTGAATATAGAAATACCTCAACAACGAGTACCCTTATTGCCAATTACTACAGACTGATTAGCAACTCCAATGTCCTCAGCCGCAAGACCATGAATGCCTTTTCGCTAGTCATTACAATGTTTGCTTGGACGGCATTCGGTAACGACGGGTATCGGGCACATCAGACACGGAGATATCCCCTCAAGCAAATTAAACGCCATGATCTATACCTCAACAACACCGTTCCACAATTGCTCACCACTCTGGAAATCCCATCTCGTACAACTCTTTTCCCAACAACTGTGTCCTCCGCGATAAGATCTCAGCAGCCTACGATGCTAGAGGCGTCTAGCACAGGCAGCATAATTATTGACAATGCGGGTAAAACCGAGGGACATCCTGTTGTTTCTGGCAGAACTGTGTTACTGACATCTTTGTTGAAACCCAGGCATGCTGTCTGATGCAGCTAGTCCGTCGATAACCACACGAAACGAGCAATCTGGAATAACCATACACTCCCCTACTGCAGAAACCCTGACGCCCGAGAGCCGCCCTATTCCAAAGCCTATGGCTGTCAAATCACTCTTGAGTGCCTCTCTGAACTCGAGTCATGTGATATCCGAAATGTCCTATTTTTCAAGTTCATACACGAAGACGGACACAAATGTGGTCCCAATGGATACGGAATCCCTTTCAACGAGACAAGGCTCGCTCACAATACGGCCAGAGGCCGCAACGTTTCCTGAAGTCATGACCTCGAATATGGGAAGCATTACAAGTTCAACGAACATACCATTGGCCGCCCAGGAAAGTTCAGCGCGGCTTGTACAAACAATGGAGACCATCGAAGTTCTGGAACTCGTCGATACACACCGTAATCTCTGCTGGTGAGGTGAATGTGGCATTAACTCCTTCTCAACAAAACACCATTTCAGCGAGCCATTCCGATGATCTCACCTCAACGCAGAGAGACAGTACACGCTCACAACCCATCTCTGGGGACTTTAGTCTGCCTTCCCAAACCTGGAGACCCGAGGGGATTGCCTCTATAAGGATATCGAAAAGCTCGGATATCATGACTACCAGTTCACGAAAGCTGACGTTGGGCTCATTTGCAGTCGATGATCGACTTGTGGCGGCAACAGTGCCTTTGATGGCCAGCGATCCTTCCGGTCTGTCAAATACTGTCACAACTTTTGGTGAAAGTGCATGGAGAACGAGTAAAAGTTCTTTCACGGAACCACTTGTTGCTACCGAAGACGTAAGAAGCGAAGGGCTCTCTACTGCGATCCCAGTAAAATCGATGACGCGTGATCAGGCTATCTCTGAGCTAAATTTGATGCGTTTGCAAAACATATCCACGAAGGGGCCTTACGGCTCGTCAAACACATTCAGAACTTCTTTTACCAGTACAGACCCGCCAGAGTACCAAAGGACTGTCAAGACCGATACGACTTGGGGGTCATCGACGGGGATATCGTCAGTCCTGGACACGACTAGATCCATCTCTCAATCTCTTCATCTTTCCAGCCAGACGGTCATCGCTCAAGCATCTTTTGCAACTTCCTTCATACCACTCGAAAGTCCTTCCATCGCGACAAGTTCGAGGGCAGACGAGATCATCCCAACGCTGACTGCCGCTCAAGATCGTAAAAAGGCTCCAAATCCCAACTTTGATCATATTACTCTCCTGAACAGTATTTCAGTTACATCCCTCCAACGAACTACGTTTTCAGTCATTTATCCTCTGACTAGGACTTCGGCTGGAGGATTAAGTGATGCAGGTATCCCAGGAGCCATGGTCAAGGACACGTATGCCTCGCGCCTCGATCCTACTCAATTGAGTGCTGGGCAGCCAGCGCTTTCTAGCGTTTCAATCCTTCTCGATCCGATTGGTGATGGTCAAGCTGACTCCAGCCAACGAATTGCAAAGTTTCCTGCCACAACAGTGGCAAACACCGAAATATCCTCAATTGCACTCCCTCTACCGAGTGATGACACTGAAAACCCTCCAGAAAGGACTGTTCCCGTCCAAATCGGGTTCTTAGCCCCATTACGGTATGAGGTTGTGTCCAAGAATGCACGTGCTGCTGCGGAGATACTCTGGCTTCTTCCCCAGGCTTTGTCTGATGCTTCCGATATTCCCGTCTCTTCTATCAAACTTTACGCGATAGCGCCCTACGACACAAGGGACCAATGGGGTTATGTCACAACTGTGGCTAAATTGTATTATCCAGAGCCTCTGCTGGAAAAGCTCCAAATGGACTTGTGGTCGCCCAGCTCGAGACTTTACAACAGTGGAAACACTGACATGCGGAAGTTCACTGCTCTAATTAACCCCAAGATTGATATTCACGGTAGCACTGCTTTCGGAGACGCGCGTGTTCACACTCACCCTTCGGTCAGCATCACGTCTTCTGAAAGCGGCGTGCCCACTTCTCCCGGCGAAGAAGCTCAAGCCGAGAAGCGAAAAGCTACGACTGTTGGAGTCACCGTAGGAGCTGTGGGCGCCAGTATAGCATGTGGCGCTGCTTACTTTCTATGGGCGAGCCAGCGCAGACGCAGTGGCATTTCTCTGCGTACTGACCGACGAAGACATTCTGTTGCAGAAGCAGATCGGCGATCTTCTAGTACATGGAAGATGGCTTTTCACGCGTACGAGGAAGCCGAGAAGTGGTTAAGCAGCAAGGATAGAAGTCAACCTCGGAATACAAGTAAAAAAATGATATCTGCACCGACTTCTCAGGGCAACTCCTTGGGATGGATTTAAGCGGCTCACGGCGCTCTATAATTTATAAGAGCACAAAATTGAATATCAGAAACGGCGTATGGGCGCGATGACAAACCGACGTTACGAGCGGTGCCTAGCACAGTGAACGAGGCTTAAACGGGGCCCAAGGCCCATCGTCCACCACCGGCTCCACGGCGCGTAGCTGGTTGCCATAACGACATTCTTTTTTTTTCTAGTTTCAACCTCGAACTTCGCCTCGAGTTCTCTTCCCTTCTCTCCCCAGCTCAACTTGAAAACATATAGGTACCTACTTTGATGGCTTGCTTGGGGAAGCTGGCACCCTCATTCGGGAAAAACGTTTGTAGCTGCAACGAAACGAGACAAAGATACGTGTACTGCTGGAAGGTGATTAGAGGTGCCTGAGGCCTGTCGATTCCTACAGTCCAGACAGTTGGCCGTGCGTCTTCCACGTGTAATGGAGGACTTTGTCTTCGAAATGAATTGATCTGCCGGCCTCTCCTGCTTGCACGTCCTGCAAACATTCGTTGAAGGGATAGAATCAGCCATAGTATGTTGGATTGCTGGGACGGTTTGATGAGGAAGGGGGAGGGGGGACTGCGCGGGCAGGCCAACCATATAGACCGCGCACCTGGCTTTACACCTGAAAGGGCTACGGAGTACCAACCAACGAATTGAATGCATTGCAGAGAAGAAAAGCGGGATGCTCTCGAGGAGCTGGCTACCTAGTGACGTATAGACAATGCTCAGGGGCAGGCTGTGAGACCCTCATTTGGTGGCGTTATTAGCATCGGCATCAGCCGAGTGCACATTGACGGCTCAGCCCGTCACAATACCCAGGCAGGACTGCCATCCAATCGACGTCGAGTGGAGACTTATGTGACCAATACGAGCAGAGCTTTTGGACCTCAGTTATCGTCGTAATAAAGTCCTTCGGACTGAAAAAAGAATAAGGGTTTCAAGGCTAATCCCAAACCAATTGCCAACACCATTGCAATGTCATTAACGAGTAGATTTGGCGCCAAGTCTCTTGGGTCACCACTGGCTTCACCGACACCGCATTTTCCATCTTCAGCGTTGTCTTTGTATTGTTGGACATGCCCAACCAAGGCGAAAAAGACCCTCTCACGATTGCCCACATCGTTGAGTTCTTGAAGTGTTATCCGCAGGACGAGTCCTTCGAGACACTTCTGATGAAGGAAGAAGTGGTCGAGTTTTTCCAACGATTATTGGTACCACTCAAATCTATCTTCACGAAGCACGGGCTGAGCTCCACGACCAATCGAAACAGCTCCACAGCGAATCGCAACAGAATCAAGAGCATTACGAAGATTCGGGCTCGCCAGAGCATCTTCTCTGAGTTTCCTAAATGGCAAGCTACCCCCGCCACGTTTTGGGAAGAGTCAGTCGAGCCATTGCAACACATCTCACAGAATCAAGCGGACCGCTTGGACCACCTTCGCATCTTCCTTGAGAAAGCATGCCAAAGGACCCCACAGTTTGAGCGTCAGATCGTTCTCCAGAGGTTCGTCTGTGTCTCAATCTACCAGAGCTTCAGAAGGCTATACCCGGCGATCCGCATTAAAGAGACGAATGTCCGCGAATTTCTCGGTTGTGCTGGTGTATCGACCGAATACACATTGGCGTGTTTGGATCTTATCCGTGGTGGACGAAGCCGGACGACATTTTGTCAGAGACTTCAAGCCGATGGAAGGACAACAGCGCGGCACACTGAGCAGGGGTTCACAGCCGACGTGGACTTTGGGCCTCTATTCATCCTGGAAATTCCCGATCAAATGTAAGACTCCTTCTCTTTTTCTCAGACTATAGACTAATATGATATTAGCTGGGACAGGCGCAGTTCACTTGAGGGACGAGACCTCGATGACTCTATAGGCTACCTTCAGTCCATAAATGTTAGCAGTTGGTCTGAAACTTCCGGAGCTAGGTCAACGGCCAAAATCGTGCTCGATTTTCACCAGCATCTTCTATGGACTGATCGTGATCCTCCTCATCTTTCCCATAACCAAGGACGGAAGGGCAACCCGTCTGCAGAACGCCAGCGGACGACACGGCGCAAGCGAGGACGAGAACCGCAAAAAGATAACCTAGCCCGGAAACGGCCACGGACGGATGCTCCAAATGCTAGTCCTCTAGACCTGGGTCTGGTCTGCACCTCGATTCTAGAGAATACCCGAGGGGGGCCTTGCTGCCTTGCAAATTCAGAGCCCGCGCAATCCACTAGCTCCCAGCAGCCAGCTTGTGATGGAACCAGGACTCCAGCATATTCGCGGCAAATTCTACATACTACCGAATATGATACAGGCATCTGTGGTCGTGACGCAATCGTGAGGAGAAAGCCGCCAGTCGTGCAGCAGGGAGAGCTCCCATCCGGCATCAGGAGAACTCTCAGCCCCTCGAACACGCCGGTCGTGCAGGCGTGTCCTGCGGATTCAAACCTTTTTGTCCGAGATGGGAATAGTGTGCAGGGCGATACGCCTGGCGCGCTAACTTCTAATGGTCTATACGAGATGTTCGCTTTTGGAATCGATGATGGCGTGCACGGAAATATACCTGAAATGCTCATATCCAACGATCTCGACGAGGTATTTCCCTTCGGCGATTGCAATCCGATGGCTGATACACTTATCTCCACCGACCTTGACGAAGTTTTTTCTGGAACAAATCACAACATTGAGGAAATTACTGGAACCCTCGACAACTTGGGTCATACTGCCTGTCCCTAGCGAGTCGAGCCACTTGAATGTACCGATGGCTTGCGCAGATTCAGACTCTTAAGTTGAAGTATTCTCGGCTCTTCCTACCTCTTAATTACCCAGAGCAAATACAAAGTATTCCCCTCTTTGATTTCCATCGTGACTTGCTTGGAGATGTGCAACTTCGTTCCATACCGCAGAGGATATGAAGTATCTCCATCTTTAATACTACAGCCTTCGCTTGGATAAATGGGAATAAGCTTTCCTTCTTCATGGAGTTTCCACCCCGTACGTGACGTCCTGAAGACATAAAACTTATAGTGCTGCAACGATCAGCGCTGATAGTTACCAGATAGCAAAGAGAAAAAGCAGACCTTTGATTCGAGGGGTTTTAAGAGGTCACGCAGCCCCTTCTGCGGACATTGCTCTACGCTCTTATTTCGAGGGGACGGCTCCCATTGTGCATCTGGATTACCAGCCAGCCAGTTGCACAAATCTTGCACGACTCGGCCTTCCGTGTCGTCTAGATTCTGCTCCAAAACTTGCTCGCCGCTCGTGCCGCCCATCTGGAAATCGGAAAATGCTTAGATAATAGGTAATTAGGTATACGTGGTTCGCCAATACCGTCTCTTGTGACAACTCACTGGTTGAAAGATTCTGCACGCACGTGAATGGGGATGAGATTTGAAGTGTTTTCTCCTTTACTCTGGAATTTGACCTCGCAGGGGGGCGGGGAAGTGGCGGCCTAACTTTTTTTGCAGATCACATGATTTCCTTTTCTGACCACCTGGCGAGTAATGACGCTCGGTTAAATGTCGCATGTTGCATGTCGCATATCGCATGTCGCATGTCGCATATCCCTTCCTTACCTCTTGCCTTTCGGGAAAATGAACGCATTGGAAAGAAGGTTCTTGTTGGAAGATGTCAAGATCAAGACGCTCATTCACGGTGCTGCCTACTGCCTAGTAGGCAATCACTACTAGTCGAGCTGCTGCCTGCAGGCAGCAGCAGCCCTTAGCCTCTATCATGTATATAAGAGTGATAGAATCCGTTCATTAGATAGAGGGAGGAGATAATTCACTCCTTTCTTCTTTCCCAGCCCGCTGGCGCGGACAACAGTTCTTCCTTTCGCTCCCTTTCCCCAATCCTGGTTTGGTCGCCCGCAATTAATAGCAGGAAAAGACCCATGCCTAACCTGCTCATCCCACGGTTCCACCCACCGCTGGCCGCGTTCGGGACTTTGCTCGGTGCTCTGAGGAGGGCTTTGCATTTGCGGCGACCTGCATGCCCGAGCAGACATCCAAATAGTAAATGTTGGAAGAGACTAGTTGTCTATGGATAGTTCTATGGTCACGACTCACGAGTCATGACACTTGTCAGCATGTCTATATAAGACATAGCCTTCCACTCCTTTCTGTAGCTAGAGACAAGCATCAATAGATTCTCTCATTCATTCCAGTCCGCCGGTGCGGACAACAGTAAATGAGTATATATCCTTCTGTGTTGATAGGCCCGAGCTGAGACCGTCATCGGTTGTTAAAAAGGTGGTGTCGAAGGTCTTGATTCGCTCTTCAGAGATCAACAAGTCAATTATGCGCCCGTCGTTCATGCTCTGTTCGCTGTGATTATGCGCCTGACACGTTATCTTTACCTCCGCCGTGTGCGATCTCTCTTTTTGAACCAGACTTTCCTGAGTTTCCCAATATCAGTAACCAGCAACCACAATGGAGCCGAAGTGAATGTAGCTTTTCCATGAAGCGGCGCTGATCTTGGCTGGCTTGGACTCAGGACTGAGAAAGTTTTGAGTTTAGGCAGCCCAGAACGTTCCTGTGTCCCGAATCAAGGTGACACCTGAACAGTGTAAGATATCGTGCACGAAGCAGGCCTCATGCAATGTCAGTGATAAAGATTTATTAGGTGCTTCCAAGTTCAGGGCTAACTACGTCAGCTACCAGGTATTAAACGTCTAATATCATCCACACGGCCCCGATCACGTCATTCTAAGTGGAGAAAGCTCACCCATCCTGTATATACAAACATCTCATTCATTTGCGCCAAGGCTCAGGGCACTATTTAGATATCATTCTGTGCGTGGAGGGCCTCTTTTTCTCACCTGAAGTAGATGCAGCTCACTGTTCATCGGTTCGAGAATGACCTGTGACATTTTTACCATGAACACGTTGCATCGCATTAGCGAGATACTTCCAGCATGCTCTCTAAGGACAGCTAAGGTATTTACTTAAAGCTCGTCTAGCCCAAGCCGCGTTCGACTTTCCTGTAGTTTTTTATTGCTTTAAGATCCCTCCTGCTCTATATATCGTTCGAGAAGGCACTTAAGAGATGAAAGACCGGATCTCCAGCGAAGAGGTTACCGAAGTAGGAGTCACATTTGCCTTCACCAGTATTTTCTTGGGCTTTTACTTATATTGGATGATCATGATTAAGCCACGGGAATCCTCGCGCAGGAAAGATTGGGCATTGGTTTCCATTGTCTGTGTCTTCTTGAGTGCCGGGCTAGTTTTCGCAGCTTTGTTTGGCTGTGCGAAGAGTGCGCTGCTCTCGGGCGTTCTCGCCTCCCCCTTCCTCACGGCTTGGAAAGGAGTGACCCTATCCTGCGCCGACCTTATAGAGGTATTTCCCTGCTCATACACTTCGGGATTTTGGATTTTGCTACTGGTTTACTCATCATTCTCAGCTTGTACAGGTTGTCGACCCGTTAATATGCGCCTTGTTCTCTCAACCCGTTAATCCCAGTTCTACTCCAAAGGCGAGAATAGCCATTTTTGGGTTGATATCAGCCTTCCATATACCCTTTGTCGGAGCGGCGCTTTGGCAATCAGGACGCTCTAGTGTTGAATACTGGTGTGCTGCGCCAGTGGTGTCTCATTTGAGTACCGCACTTTTGACAATGGGTATTCGGAGAAAGATGAGGTATTTTCGTCGACCTAACCAGTGGCCTTACAATCCTCTGCCAGAGCAACTGCCGTCTAACTTGGGCCTCCCTTGGTTCGGAGCAGTAAGCGTGTTAATGTGCTTGGCATCAGTTGCATTACTAATGTGCTCTATGACCGGTCTGATCACACAACAATTTGGAGCTCAATGTGGAATTTGTTTCATGGTTTTGCTTGTGCCAGCAATACCTCTGGATAGTATCATCAGAAGGTATCGGGAGCAAGGGAGGCAAGAACTCATGCAACGGACTGTTGCAGTTGGTCTGAGTACAGAGCATTCGACAGGCCAGCCGATGCCCCATGGTTTTCAGTTAGAGCGAACGTAACGTCACGCCCTGCCCATCATCTACATACTGAGCCGCTTTCTGCAATTTGACGTGGCAACTTCATTGAAGCTTGGTTACAGACATCCCTACTCATTTTCCTGGTGCAAGAAACAGAGCGGAAAGAGATAATGATCCATTCGGCCCCAAATCTTTGTACCAAGGATAGAATCTGTCAAGAGCTGAATGCTCGTTCACAGTGCTACCTACTGCCTGGCAGGCAGACGCGACTAGGCGGGCTGCTGCCTATGGCATCAGCACCCTCGCTTTTTCTATTGATGTATATAGGAAAGACGAACTTCCGCTCATTAGATAGAAATCAAGAGTCTTCCGGTCCCTGATCTATGTGCCAGATTTTTGCTCATCTTCAGTGAGACAGAACCACGAAGGAAGTTTACAAGTGGAGTCATTCTGGAGAGCTTTAGCCAATCTTGTATCTCTCGTCCGCAAGGCAAGGCATTCACATTTCACTAGTAGCCAGCAGATGTTCACATCTGCACTTTGCCACTTCGGACGAGCGGCCTTGCTGCAGATCTAGACGTCTCACCCTTGTCACATCTGAAAGTCCCCCTGACGGGCATCAGGCTTGCAACTAGTGCCTCTGAGCGGATGAACAGCTAATTAGAGGATGGATCACCTTGTGCGGAGGAGGAGATGCCTCAGGGCTTTCCTAACGTCTTTTTTTAACTCGGCTAGTCCCAAGGATTTCCTAAGACTTTTCTTTCGATCTGTAGCCTGTGGCCCTGTAGGTTCTTACTAGTTCAGCACGTTATTTGCTGCTTGCTTGATTATATGATTTCGGATAACCCCTTGCCTGGGGAGCACCAGGTCACAAATTGGAGGACCATTCGTCATCTCATCCTGCAACAAGTTATCGTATTACTGCAATACTCCTAACGATTTCCGCCTTCTGGCCTGGTCCATTCTATATCGGGCCTGGCTATACATAAACGCCGCAGATGCCGCGACCAACCGGACAACTTAAGATTACGAGGATGGAGCTCCAGGATGAGGATGCAACTCAAGGATGTTTCTGTCCGCGGGTTGGGTGGTGCCGGAATATATCACATCACCTCCAGCGACATGCCTTCAGACGCATGGCCGCCTGTAGCCTTTCCTTAATGACCAAGAGATGCTTGCGAGCCAGGATGTTTCCCGTCTGTCTTATTACCCCTTGGGCTTCGGGAACATCGCGGCAGGGTATATGCATTTAGATGGGGGGATGGCTCGAGAGTGGAAGGTGCTTGCAGCCTGTAGGACAAGATACCTGCAACGAGAAACTAGTTGCCCCCGTCGGTCACTTCTACTTCCGAGCATATGTACATACCAGGGGCAGGAAAAGCAGACTCGAGACCTAATCCCGCTTCTGTGAGCATTTGATTGCATACTCAAAGCTTCCGACTCATCCTTGATGGACTCCATGCACGTGCAGCTGGTCATTGTGTAAAATGGTTGGGTCGGTCATCGGATACCCTGCCCCATCGACATCAACTATATCGACTATATGTTGGCCATTGCAAGTGCGTATCCTCTACAGTAGGTCATTCTTCTGGATCTCAAATTCTTTGCCTCCTTTCTCGATTTAGAGTTCTCCAAGCCGCATCGGCTCTGACAACCACTCGTCAACCAAATACCAGGCCATCGCACTCCTCGGGTTCACTTGCCGTATAGGGCACTTTGTGCACTATGTGACAGCAGCACTTTCGATCAAGCATGCGAGCCGGCTGCGGTGTGCGTCGATTGCATCAAACACTGCATTTCTCCCAATAGTTCCTCAAGGGACAAGCAAGTTCCTTACAGGGGTAACTGCCAATGACCCAATGAGATAACCCACTGACCTGCAGCTGCAGTGTTCTGTAAACGCAGGTCTGCCCGCAGCCTATCCTTGATTGAGATACCAGGGACGCTTGTGAACCGGGATGTTTCCCTTCCGCCGTATTTACCCCACTGGATTTTGGGAACATCACGGCAGGATTATGCACCGAGGTAGTTAGAGGGATCAAGAGTGGAAGGCACTTGCAGGGAAGGATACTTGCAACAGAATCTGGTTGCCTCAGTAGATCATTGTCACTTCTGAGTATACGTACACAACCGTGGTAGGGAATCAGGATTACGGGCTCGACACCTAATCCTTCTTCCGTAGGTAAGTGTTCTGCACCCTTCAGAGCTTCGAATCATCCATATTGTACTCCAGATGCATCGGGGCTGTCAAGGTATGGCAAAGTAACTGGGTTAGTCATGAATACTCTTTCCTATTAATGTCACATGAATTGAATATTTATACGTCATTGAGTGTGTGTGTTATCTACAGTTACACTCTTCTGATCCTTGTAATCTTTTGCCTAGTTTCTCAGCTTAAGACCCTAAGTACCATCGGCCTGACAACCACTCGACAACCAAGACCAGCCCATAGGACTTTCCCTCTTACAATGGAAAATACAGCCGCCCACAGAGCCTCAAAGGATAGCATGAGTAACAACTGCGCCAGTTCTGAAGCAGGGTTCGATGATACTGCTGTTGAAGATGGCCCCTGGCTGGATTGTGATGCAATTGCAGAGAAAATCGTTTTCTCCCGTTGCGCCGATTATCAGAATGGTAGGCACCAAGGGCGATCTCTCATCTCTATTCTGATGGAGAGATCAAGGATTGAACCTTCGGAAGGATCAGTGATTGATATCCCGAAGACAGTTCGCAAGCGGATGCTCCGTCGGGAATTGGGCGCATGTCTGATAAAATCCTTGCGGGAGCTTCGGCGTCAGTCCAAATTGAATGGAAAGATAGGGAGTGAGCCTTCAGGTGAAGGGTTTACCTTTCAGACATTCCAGAACTATCACGATCGAGGGTGGTGAGAGTGAGACCACATAGCGAACGCAAAAGATTGAGGGAGGCCCAGAGGACTGGAAGTTCATGTATTCCCTATTTTGGGGGGGGAACCTTCTGCCCCTAAAAATGTGCATATTCGAGCGAGACCTCTGGCAAGTAGGTCGTAATCATACAGGGGCTTATTTTCCACTACGTAGGCCGTTTTTGTTTCAACTCGCAGGCTAGTGACCGACGTTGTGTTGATTCTCGGCGTGTTCTGATGCTTCAGGATGCACAACGCGCACCATTCGACATTAGGACCCTGAAAGTACAAGGATGTCGCAAGGTGAGCGGAGAGTGAACTGAAGAGCTCAGGAGAGAGCAGAGCTTGTCCATGCACCACCGCGATCAGAAGCATTGAAAGGCCGGAACCACTCAAGCGTACAGATCAGATAATACGAGGCTCATTCGCGGGAGGAAAGGGACTGACGAGCCGCCAATTCAGGTACATCCAAAAGATTCCACAAGAAGAGATATCACCATATCTTAGCCTGTAGCTCGGTGTTGGTCAGACGAGGTCTGATTGCAGAAACATACCATGCCCCACCCATCGCCGGTACACCCCCCTCACCGGTACAGCAAAAAGGCGCCCTGACCATACAAACTATATCAATTGAATTGAAGCCATTAGCCCATACTAAATTATAAAATAAATACTACTCTGTAGTGCTTTCAATGCTCAATCGCCGTGGTCTGTTGGGTTTCTGGTCTGCTGCCGCGCTCGTGTATAAGTAGGCGACGAATTAGGTGACTTTACCCTCCCTTCCCCCTTCTCCTCTTCAACCTGATTAAATGCACCTTCAATCGCATATAGCACCTCTTCTTTGCCCTGTGGAAGCATATAGACATACCCTAATATATATCAGAGGTTTATGAACATGTTTTTAGGATTGGGGATCATTCTTTCCTTCCTTGGCCTCATACGATCCAGCGTAGCCGCTGAGAGAGCTGGAATCTCGATCCTTCAACACCAACTCTGCTTCCTTGCGCTCAAACACTCTAGATATCTTTCTTAGAGTCCTCCCCAGACTACTAGCGTCGAGATTTTGTAGCCTGTGGAGTTGTTGGCTCGTGCTTGGTGCCATTGGATCAGAGCTGAAGGGTTCAATCTCTGGAGTCGGTTTTCGGTCCTGTTGACTTCTGGATGGGCAAGGGTTCTACTATTGTCAATTATCCAGTTCCCTGTAACTCTTCACCCTGCCTGGATGTTTTTTTTTCGTCATGCCTTCCCTTCTAGCCTTCGCATAAGCTGCGGATGAGGTTGATCTTGCCGATAGGTGCAGAGTCGGTTAACACTGCCAAATTGGCCAATTCCTTCCGGTGTGCAGTCTTAGAGGCATTAAAGACATCATTATATAGAGGCCGTAGGCCATGGGAGGCATGTGCCAGGAGGAAACAGAGGTAGACGTTATTCACAAATCAGAGCGATAAACTCGTCCCGTATATAAATTAGCTATTCAAGGCCACTGGAATATCACATATATCTGTAGGGAAGAGAGTACGATGCTTACAGACGTATGACGTCTATTGAAGTCTAGTACCAAGAGTCATGGATCTGAATCGCAGGATAATAGCTGTGCTGTCTGTGGCAGATAGACGTTGTCTAGCCACATTATCCCTATATCATTGTCGGTCTAGCCGTCGTCAGAGCATATAAAATACCATGGGGTGATACTTTCAGGCATAGGTAACTGGCCTATTAACATAACTAGAGCCATTATTCATCTAGAAGTCCAGCAGTATAGAAAAACAACTCTAGAGAGTGATCTCTTAAGTTCTGATCCAACGACACCAAGCACGAGCCGACAACTCCACAAGCTACAAAATCTCGACGCTAGTAGTCTCGAGAGGACTTTGAGAAAGATATCTAGGTGTTCGAGCGCAAGGAAGCAGAGTTGGTGTTGAAGAATCAGAGATTTCAGGCTTCAGCGGCTACGTTGGATTGTATGAGGCCAAGGAAGGAAAGAATGATCCCCAATCCTAAAAACATGTTCATAAACCTCTGATATATATTAGGGTATGTCTATATGCTTCCACAGGGCAAAGAAGAGGTGCTATATGCGATTGAAGGTGCATTTAATCAGGTTGAAGAGGAGAAGGGGGAAGGGAGGGTAAAGTCACCTAATTCGTCGCCTACTTATACACGAGCGCGGCAGCAGACCAGAAACCCAACAGACCACGGCGATTGAGCATTGAAAGCACTACAGAGTAGTATTTATTTTATAATTTAGTATGGGCTAATGGCTTCAATTCAATTGATATAGTTTGTATGGTCAGGGCGCCTTTTTGCTGTACCGGTGAGGGGGGTGTACCGGCGATGGGTGGGGCATGGTACTCAGGACTTTAGATTGCAGCCAACAGCGAATGAGCATGAATGTTCTTTAGGCTCGTATCGCATGCATGCAATGCACACCCCGACTAAGACGAGGTGGGAACCCGCATGTTATTTAGGGCGATTGCTCTCGGACTCAACTCAGGCTCTTATAAAAGCCACGCCACCTTCCAGTAGTCCTCTGCACTGACCGTCCTTCTATATGTATTCAAAAAATCCTTTCCGTACCATTCTAACCTTTCTCGCGTGCTAGCAGAATCATTTTTGCTTCAGAGGAACACGATACCGGTTGTACGATGGACAGCTTTAATGTTCTTCAGCGAGTTCGTCTAAGCCATGATTTGTTAGGTTGGTATCCCTCAACTCTCTTTTAGGGCCATCGGCTAAATGCGCAGACGACGTCCTATACGATCCTGCTTTTTCATTCTACGAGGGTTTTTACCTTCCGCGGGCAATCGAGGGACCCACTGAGCTGGATGACCTCGGCCCCCAAACCGCACCAAACAGCCCTACACGTTATGGAAATCTAGATCGGGCTTCCCAGGCGGGGTCGCTCACGGCTATCGAGAGAGCTTGCGACAAGCTCATGCACGAACAGGACGAGAGTCACGAAGAGGAGATAGAAAAACGGGGAGAGTATCAAATGCTCCAACCTCCGACCTCAGAGAAGCTCTCACAGACCACGAAAACGAACGCCTCTCAGACTCCTTGCGGACTGTCTGGCTACAAGTTCCAAGGCGCAGAGATCAGCGAAGCGGATACCAGCAGTCAGACAGCCGGAAACGGAAACGAAAGAGCCCAGTCACACGACACTGTTTGTTACAGTTCATGTCTAAGGCCTGGGAGCAAAGGCGAGGTGCGTATGCGGAATATATCAGTTAGAAATCTTGAGAGGTCAGCAAGAACTCGAGGAAGAAGTGGTGCAAGGACCAAAAGGGCTAGTCGAGGTCTTCGAAAACCTGGCAATTGAATGTTGCTATTATCCCGGTTAAGCAATCTGGATGAAACATGCTTGCCGCCGAATGAAGAGAGTGGACAGGAAGCTCTTACGCGAGATAAGGAACAAGTGATATTGTTGGAGGACGCCAGCAGTATTTAGAAGGTTTCATGGACAGAGTGACTCCCAGTGAATTCAAACGCCCCGCCGTTGCCTGAGCCTGCCTGTAACGGGCTGAGCCCGTGAGGGTCTCGGCTCCACTTTCGACAAGCCCCACTCGCGTTCTTGAGCTTCGCTCAAGAACTCACTTCGCTTCTAGATCTTTCTCTTTTCTTTCTTCCCTTCTTTTCTCCTTAGCTTTAGGATACTCGTCGCAGTCGCTCAGCTAGTTGTCAACACACTCAGTTGAGACCGTTACATCCAGGTGGTTCTCAAACGCTTTAAATCAGCGACTTGACCTTGACAGTGATAGTTCCCCCTCTGTCACGCGCATAAAGCTCTCATCGTGTCATCCTAAATTGGAGGGGAGGTCTCAATGCGCCAGTAGGAGCTACATAAGGACTGAGGATGACCACAAGCCTGCGAAAGGGAATCTTCAGAGATCAATCAATTGAATCATTGGCCCCCGTTCTTCACTCTCTGTTTAGTTGTGTGTGTGCGCCTTACACCCTCCTCCAGGTAGTTCTCAAATGCTTGCTTATCACCGCTTTGCCATATTATGGAGCGCAAACCCGCTGTCACATAGCGTCCTTACATCAACCGGCGGGTTGGCCCATACAGCCCATCACTGATCAGCAACATGCGCACCCGCCGCACAAGTTCTACATTCCGTACATGGTTAATATTCGACTTAGAAATAGGTATTCATTTTACAGGAAATCGAGACTTACATGCCAACGAGGGCAATCGCCAGTCCACTTATTAATGGTGCAACGTCAGTGATTCAGCAATGTGTCTAAATAAGAACTCATAATCTCAGCTTACATCGTTACAGCACCCAGGGGGTAGGCAGCGTGATTGACGCTCCAATATGGTAGTAGCAGCTTCTCCCCCAGGACTTGGGAGTAGGCTGGCGATCAATTCCATTCCATCAATTCTGCCTCGTCGTTGCGTTGGATTGGGAGCCAATAGAGGCGCGGACCCCTGCGCCTTTAAAGTCGGCGCGGACGTCCGCGCCTGTTATGTAAGCCCGGCCGGCCACTGACCTGTCAGTTGCTGTAGCTGCCTGCCAGGCAGCTACTGGCAGCCACTACTGCCTAAACAAGCAAGACCTTTATATGTGCGTATAAGAGATGCACGACCGTGTGCAATACGGGATTTCGCGGTGAATCCTCAAGATAATTCCCCTCAATTGATGCCAAATATGGACCACGTGGACCCGATCGCCTGACACTCTTTTATTGCATGTGCAAGCATTTCGTGACCACATCTCCCGAGGCCCGGCGTGCCTTGGCGACCCAACCGATCAGGTGCCTCGTACGCGCAGCAGGCCAATATGGGGCTTACTGAATTCCCTGACGATTGCCTTCCTCCTGAGGGCCAATTCGATTCGCGAGAGTCTCTTCTTGCCTCAATTAATGCTTGGGCAGCTCCAAGAGGCTATGCCTTCACGACAGGCAAGTCCACGAGAGACCCGCGGTCCGGAAGACGCACAGTCATATTTGCCTGCGATCGTGGAGGCAGACCTGGGGCTCATACGAGCAAGGACCAGAAGCTAACTGAACGGCAACGGTCTACAAGCTCCCGTATTACTGGATGCCAGTTTTCCATCAATGCGAAAGAGAGCCTTGATAAGTCTTACTGGTATATCCGGCATCGTCCAGGCGAGGAGAAGTCAGTCCACAACCATGGGCCCAGTCTGCATATTACAGCACATCCAGCTCATCGTGCCCTCTCCTCAACTGACCAGTCAGCTATTGGGAACCTCTCAAGCGCTGGCATAGCACCAAAGGATATCCGGACATATATGCGGCAGAGCTCTCAGACTGCCCAAGGAGCGACACAGCAAGACATATATAACTGTATCGCACAGCGCAGACGAGAGCTCCTTGCTGGCCAGAGCACAATGCATGCCCTTGCCAATGAGCTTGACAACGAGGGGTTCCAAAGCCGCATACAGCTTGATCATGACGGCCGAGTCACAGCAGTCTTATTCGCACACCCAGCGTCTCTAGGATACCTCAACACATACCCGGAATTACTACTGCTGGATTGTACATACAAGACGAACAAATATAAGATGCCACTGCTCGATATTATCGGCGTTGATGCCTGCCAGCGATCATTCTGTATTGCCTTTGCCTTCCTCGGTGGTGAAGACGAAGATGGCTATATCTGGGCACTGAACCAGCTCCAATCGATATACGAGTTATATGATATTCGCCAGGCATTGGTTATCCTTACAGATCGCTGCCTCGCCTGCATAAAAGCAATTTCCCGGTGCTTTCCTGCGTCAAAGTCTCTTCTCTGCACCTGGCATGCGAATAAGGCAGTGCTTAGCTATTGCAAACCAGCTTTCGACCGTGAGGATGAGGACTCTAATAGTAATGAGAGGTGGGCTGAGTTCTTTGGGTATTGGCACTCAATCTTGGGCTCGAAAGATGAGACATTCGATCAACAAGTTGAAGAGCTCGAGAAGCGCTTTGTGCCACGATACGTCAAGGAGGTTAGCTACATACGGGAAACCTGGTTGGATCCCTACAAGGAAAAGCTCGTCAAGGCCTGGGTTGATCAAGATGCTCATTTCGGCAATGTGGCTACTTCCCGGGTCGAGGGCATCCACGCATTATTGAAGAGTCACCTTAAGAAGTCAACATTAGACCTCTTCGAGGCATGGAGGGCAATCAAGCAAGCTCTTCTCAACCAACTGGCCGAGCTACAAGCCAACCAATCTAGGCAGCATATACGGACGCCAATTGAGCTCTCTGGAACCTTATATAGCACGATACGTGGCTGGGTATCGCACGAAGCCTTGCGACAGGTTGCAAAGCAACATAAGCGCCTCAACGAGAAAGACCTCCCTTCTTGCACAGGCAGCTTCACCAAGTCTCACGGTCTCCCTTGTGCGCACACATTACAGTCTCTTATAGAGGAAGATCTGCCCCTCCGGCTACAGCACTTTCATACGCATTGGCGCCTTCGACGGGATAACAAAGAGATTGGTCAGGTCCTCATAGAGCCTCGTCGGCGATTAGACCAACTTGTCGCCACATCAAGGATATCACAGTCATCCACACAGCGCGAGCCAAGTACATTTGAAGCGATTGAGTCAGCTCTACGGCCAAAAGCGCCCTCTACATGCAGCAAATGCCACCAGCAAGGGCACATCATGACATCTCGCAAGTGTCCTTTGCGATATAGCGACATGCTGCAGCGGGCAACTGCAGCAATTGCAGGGACTGCACAGACTGCAGCAATTGCAGGGACTGCACAGACTGCAGCAGTCCTAGAGACTATCACAGTTGCAGTCACTACAGAGACTACAGAGAATCTACGATATGATGACCCACGAGCCATCTATCG
Organism: Hirsutella minnesotensis 3608; assembly: GCA_000956045.1. Classification (NCBI taxonomy): domain Eukaryota; kingdom Fungi; phylum Ascomycota; class Sordariomycetes; order Hypocreales; family Ophiocordycipitaceae; genus Hirsutella; species Hirsutella minnesotensis. The sequence goes on from KQ030696.1 coordinate 38,425, forward strand.
GAGGTATGTCAAGGCAAGAGACTGTTGGTATAAAGCACAGCCTCGCGGCAGTCTCAAGACCAACCAGGCATACCGAAAGGCAATGGGCTTGCCATTGCGCTATAGCAAGACTGAATATGACTGGTGCCTCGACTGGAAGCAAATGTCAAGGAGCTGCGGCTCGAGGCAATGGACCAAGGAAGAGATGATGGCCGTCAAGACAATCGGCAATTACTACAGCACCATCGCTGACGAAGACGACGTTGCAAGGCAATTGTCTCTTCTACAAGCGCGTGTAGAGCCAACAGATTGGGCACAAGAAAGAGAGGTTTTAGAACGCTATCGAGCTACTCTCAGAGCCCCAAACAGAACAAAGGTCGAAGAATGAATCACTAAGTGGCAGAAGGTTCTCACCGAAGCACAGAAGCTTAACCTTCCTGACGCACAAGATCTCCGACCAACCCAAGATTTCCTCCAAGCCGTATCTTCAATCAACCCATCGTTCACAGATTACTGGGTCAACAAGCTTGAAGATGAGGCGGCCACCGCGAGCCCCGGCTGGAAGGACAGATTTCCGAACGGAATCAAGATAAGCGAGATCTTCGAGCGATCCCATCGTGCGAAGAAGGTCAGCTCCAACAGAGGCACCTTTGCTGCCACATTTCAAGGAAAGGGTGAGGATCACGACGGATTAAAAGATAAGAAAGCACCCAAGGACAAGCCTAAGTGCGTGTGTGATGAGCGACACTTCTATTCAGAATGTCAGTATCTCAACGACGCGGCTAAACAGGCTGATTGGACACCTGACCAGTCAATCTCTCAACGCATCAAGAAAAGACTTGAGGAAGATCCTTCACTCCAGCAAAGGGTCAACAGAATTCTTCAAAGGTCAAGAGAACACCGAGATAAGACTAAGGCATCGGAATCTCAAGTCAGAGGCATTGCATTCGCTCAGAAAACTGAGGAGCCTCGCAAAAGGACGACTTTCTCGACTTCCAAAGCCCCTTATCCACTCAGAGACTCCTTCATACTGGACTCAGGATCAGATACACATATCTGCAACAACAGGGACCGCTTTGCGACATTCATACCTACTAAAGAACCGGAAGAGCTGTTTGCTGGAGACGGTCACCTACAGATCCTTGGATACGGCAGAGTGTTCATTCGCATCGATGAAGAAGCTCTCTTTCAGCTGGAAGACGTTGCCTTTGTTCCATCCTTTCACACCAATGTAGCATCTCTCGACCTCTTTCTGGCAAAAGGATACAACTGGAACCCTGCATCAGGTACGGTTACCGATAAACACGGAACGTACATCTGCACGTCAGTCAGGCATTTCCGACAGCCAGTTCTCGAATACAATGAACTTCGCGTCATGGCACAGACAGATAATGGTCAGCAAGGCAATGCAACCGCATTTTCCTCATCACATCCTAGACCACCGCAAGAGGCAACCGCAGAGACATGGCATCGTCGACTCGGACACCTCAACGCGCCAGCACTTGAGAACTTGGTTCAAAATGCACAGGGCATCAAGATCAAAGGTCCAATCAAGATCGAGTGTGAAGCATGCTCTCTCGGGAAAGCGAGAAGGATTGTCTCACGACGTCGCCCGCATACACAGGCACCAAGGCCATTTTGGCGAGTCTACATTGACATCTTCAGTCTGCACATCTCTTATAAGGTTACCTATTAAGATCAGTCGCCCATTTACGGCTACGCCTCCTGCCCGGGCTGCCCCTTCGATAATCACTAGTCGAGCTGCCTTCAGGTAGAAGCAGGCCTTCGTCTCTCTCTCTATATAGGAGGCGCACGGGAGAAGTGCATCACTTCTGTCTTCCTTGAGTCGAAAGCTACTCCATTGGCTGCGCCCCACGACACAAGCTCATGTACCCATGGGAAACGACGAGGGGGCGGGACACTGTCTTGAGGGCGATGTAGCTCATGTCCGAGTCGTGTTGCACTTATTCATGCCTGGGAATCATTTCACCATGATGCGCTGCGACTTGGTAAGCTCTTGGTCCATGCGTGCGGAGAATGAAACTGACTCCCGGAACATAGGCAAAGAATGCAACTTGCTTTATTCGCACCGCCTTCTCGATAAGCAACAGGATCGGGACGAGTTGTAGTAATAGAGAAGGTCTTGGCGTCATTCCCTTTGAGGGATTTAGTACCCACGGGTCTTGCCTAGGCTGAAAAACTATCTAGGAAACAGACGATATTCCTCCCGATTGAATTCTCCTCGTTATACGTACTTCAGACGCCTACTTGTCATTATGTCGCGCATCTGTCCATGCCTTAGTTTGGCTTCCGGCACGCATCTGATGTGTGTGATGCGGAACGTTGCTCTTTTCCTCTGTATTCTCAACTTCAAAAAGCTTGCTCACGTGGATGACTAGTTTTTCATTTTTTGTTGTCATTGCAGTGCCACTTTTGACGTCGCCTGGCTTCTCGATTATTGTATCGCCGGCATTTCGCTGCTCTTCGCAATGGCCAATGATGTCCTCCTGGGAGTTATCATAGTCGTCTACCGTAGCCAGCGCCGCAGAGAGGCTAAATGGGTCATACCGCTTTAGCTTGCGTCTTGAGTTCGTCTCGAACGCCGCCGTGGGCTTGCTTGAGTTTTCGGACGTAAAGTGGAAGAATCTTCCCACGATACTGGGATTCTGTGTCCAGAACGACTTGAAGAATAGCGGTCGGATTAGAATGGCTTGGCCAACCAGAATGGCCACAAAGTCTTCGCGGCATGACCAGATGGCAGCGGTAGGACCATTTTTCATCTACAAGTTGTCAGCAGGGAAATTGACTAGAATGGCAGGCTTGGACTTGGTGGCAACTTACAATCATGACCATTGTCACGCGCAGGATAGCTGCAACCATAATAAATAGGCCTCCTCCAAAGAGGGCCAGAAGACCAAGCTTTTTCCAAAATGTAGTCTTTACGTTTAGGAGAATAGGAGCTGGAATAGCCATGATCATGACGTCGGTAAGGATGTTCATGATCAAAGGCGGCACCATGTTGAGTGTAGACTGGGGCTCGCAGATAGCTAGAGACTGATGTTATAAAGACGACCACATTTGGTCGGAATACCTGGCGTTTGGGAATCGGATGTGAGACTCACGTCCTTGGTCGGGATAGACAATCCACATGCGATAATAAGGGCGACACGC
>KQ030697.1:6944-36143 GCA_000956045.1 Hirsutella minnesotensis 3608
GGCCCCTGCTCCATCACTTGCTTGCAGCAAGGACCCGCCATGGGGATTTCGCTGACTATCATGAAAGGTTCGATCACCACGATGCGCTACTGACCTGCTCATGTGGCCGGCGAAAAGACCCAACGCACATCTTCTACTGCAGGAAGGTAGCGCCGCGGCATCGTGTGAGGCTCGCGCCGTCGCCGTCTATGGCCATTAACCGTGCGATCGGCAAAAACTTTGACAAATTTGTCTGACTGGCGAAAGCGAGCTCCTTCTTTGGAGAAATTTGCTTGCGCCACTAGGCACCATCATTTTCTTCTCTTATACCTCCTTTTACTCTATCCCTCGCTTTCTATGCGTAGACCTCGAGGCGTCATGGTTTCGTGACCAAGCGCCTGGCGAAGGTCATCTAGGGCTGCAAAGCCCTCACAGCCACTTGCTGATCCGATCGCAGGCAGCGTTTCCCATTACGCCTGGACGTCCCGCTGACGGGCAACAGGCTTATCATGAGCGCCGTTGAGCCGATGAAATGCTGGATAGGGGGTGAAATGTATGATTTGTAGCATGTAGATACCCACTAGCTCAGCACGTCCTGTGCTCCCCCGCGGAGACCTGAGTGGCCAATGGCTGCTGGACGGAAAATACACTGAACTGAACTGAACTGAGCCGAGTGGTGCTGTGCGGCAATGAAAGGCGACGGCCTGCGCCTTGGGTGTACATTTCTAGGCTATCGCCGAGGCAGAAGATAGCAATGTAGACCGCATGGCCGAGGTTTGGTCACCAGCCTTGCTCTCGCAGGCGAAGACTCAATCTGTTGTGGAGGACCGTGTCGAGGGCGCCCTGGATATCCATGGTCACCAACTTAGCTACTTGTTTGCGGGCAAATGCCTCCTTGATGTCATGAAACAAGGCAGCCACGAGGTTCACAGCCGACCTCTTGGGGGACGCGCCGGCTTGTTGCGGATGCAGCATGCCGAAATGGATGGAGGCTGTAACGGGCTAGGCCCGTGGGAGTCTCGGTTCCACTCTCGACGGACCCACCAGAGCTGGTATAAAAGCTTCACCCATCTTCGAGAGACTTCTTTTTCTTTCTTCCCTTCTTTTCTCCTTAGCTTTAGGATACTCGTCGCAGTCGCTCAGCTAGTTGTCAACACACTCAGTTGAGACCGTTACAGAGGCTCGCGCGAGGCGCCGTGCGATGAGCCGCTCGAGACCATTGCCGAAACAGGACAATAAGGAAAGGGTCGCCAGGCGTGGAGTATGGACAGTTCTCTGCGCCCCGGCTTGGCAATCATGTTCACTTCTGCTCCTCGGAAGAGCCTCGGATGGTGGCCAGTGCGGAGGCAGCCTTGATACAGTTGGTGGACAAGACTTCCGATTACAGACCAGACAGCGCGGAGGATCCGCACCGTGATGTTATCAGGGCTTGGAGTTGTGTTTTCGGTGCGTAAATTGGCATCACGGGTCTCCTCGAATGAGACCTGATCGGTGAAGGGAATCATCTTATCCGTGTTCACGGGGATCCACGCCGTATTCAGCAAAAGGCACCTCGACGTTAGTGAATAGTGAGATCCTATCTATGGCGAATTATATTCGACTGTGCAAGGCCGGCCTGGTGTCTCTTTGGCGAACAGGTGCCTTGGAATTATCTATGCAAAGCTAGGAAAAGGGAAAGCGAAAAGAAGCTCGTGGCCACGCCTCGAGCTAGGATCTGTATCTTGGTGGACTCGGTAAATGTTAGTAGTATGTTACGTACAGAACACTGATAGACCTCTGGGACATTACGGAGGTCGTTTAAAGGTTAAAAAGGGGCGACTTCACAGGACTTAAGGATGCTCCTTAGAGATCAATAATTGAACCTCTCGCGAAGAGAGTTACTATACGGGTAGAGAAGTCACTTAGCTTGAATAGATAGAAAATGCCGTATAAGTCTCTTCGTGTTCCAAATCGTTGTTCTTGTTACATCTCCCTAGGAAGGCTTCCCCTCCTTATACCCCTATTCCGTCATATCCTTATACCCTCTTATTTAGACCTTCTTGCCTCTCCAACCTCTCCAACCTCTCCTAACCTTTCCAACCTCTTCAGCCTCTTCAAACTTGCATTAGCTCCCTGCATAGATCGGCCAAGCTTATCAGGTCTCCGCCGAGCCTACTTCCTAGATCGGACCTGCTTCTCAACAGAACCACTGACCCCGGTTCTTCACTCACTGTTACGTCGTGATTGTGCGACTCACAGTAAAGCTTCATCTACCACCGGTATATTCAATCCAGCTTGTGATACCAGTTGAGTTAGCCAGAATATCACTCGTTAGAACTTTAACTCAATCTCTGCTGTTTGTGGTGACATCAAATGTCCGTTCATCTGAGCATGAATACGCGTGACCCAGGGATTAGGTCGCATTGAATGCCTTAACGGGGAAATATCAAGTCATCCGGGTACTTCCTCATATTCCTTTCTGTTCGATTCGAAGAATGATACGTGTAGAAGTAGTGAAGCTACCACATGAAACATTATGTTAAGAGCTGTGAGAGGCTGGCCTGGAGTTTTTTTCCACAAGCAGATGCCTTGGTATTGTCTATCTAAAGCTAAGGGGAAAGAAGCAGAAGCTCGAAGTCGCGCCTCGAGCCGGAAACTGCATTTTGACGGGCCCGGTAAACCCGGGTCCGCTATATCGGGCTCAGCCTGTGACACGGCTCACTGGAATAAAGAAGAGTCTATGCCGTTGGCTCTTGGTCTTTCGGGTCTCTGCGTCTATTGTATCCATACTACAACACTCCAAGTATGCGCTGAACCACAGTGTCCCCCTGCATGTCTGCAGGTCTTATCTGCTTTAAATGCAATGCACCATTCATGCATTCCACCGTGAACCGCGAGTCGGAGTCCGCGACCAGTCACTGCTTGATATAATTCAGGCTGTACTTTCCTCGCCAGTGAAGGCGATTGGGCTGCCCCTGCTCTATCATAACGCTACTCGGCATCATGTTTCTGGGGACGAACCGCCTGGTAATCATAAATGACGCAAGCTTCCTCCATCCTGCCACCGCTACCCCCATTGTCACACTGGGTCCAAAATTTCTGCATTGTCAACTGACAGCCCTCTTGAGTAAGCTTCGCGCCAGTTATGGCGCACTCAAAAGTCTGGGTATTGAGAGTGGAGGACAGGATGTACATGGGATTGGATTCAGCGGAACCAGTCGGGGTGGCAAAAAGTTCTAGGTAGCGAATGTTGGCCAAGTTCAAAGGGTCTCTCTTTTGTCTGCAAAACTCGTGAACGGCTTGGTCGAAAAACTCTTTGTGGTGACTTTCAGATCCGAGGCTCTCTCTTGGCGGATAGCAAAATCGTTTTCCTCGACTGTAAAGAAAACTTGTTCGATGCTCTGTATCTTCAACAGAAGGTGATTGAGTGGGAACGATAGTGGATTTGTGCTCTCTCGACTGTGTAGGCGCAGCGCTGTCACCTTGGGTTGTCGATGACGACACTTTCATCAGTCCTGGGCGCTCGGATGCCGGAGTTGATGTGATGTCGAAGCCACTTGTCATTAGACCTGATTTACCTGTAACACTCTCTTTGTCAAGAGTTGGAAGATCGGATTGCGGCCTGATGTCAGTCGAGAAGGATGTTGGCTCCGGCGGCAACTGCAGGTATGCCGTGCAAAACGTGGATGAATCACTCGTATGCATACTAGTACTCCAAGTCGCAGGCGGGCTCAAAGAAGGGACGTAAGGAACAGCCAGGGTTTCTCCAGGCTGAATATGATTCAAATCTCTGTTCCCATTAAGAGTTTTGATAGAAGTTTCGGAGACACCGAGATGTTCGATAGCCTTTTGTGCTATGTCATTGCTCTTCACAATCCAGTATGCCTGGTCTCTGGGTGCGCAAGCGAACGTCACAGCTGCGAAGCTGAACAGGGTAGGAAAAAGGGTTCGCTTCATGATGGAGATTGCCCTTGATTGTAACAGAGAAACCTTGCGTCTTGGGTCTTGGTGATCATTGCCGAGTCGCCCTTATATATGTACCCAAGCGCCACCAGTGACACGTGTTCACCGGTCAGCTTGACGAAAGTGTTCTTGCAAACCTTTTCTTTCGGCAGCAACTGTGAGGCCTATAGTGATATATGTCCATTTCGTACTTAAATTTTTTTTTCCGCGGGAAGTGACTTTGACGCCCGCAATTATCATTCTCAGCAGGTTATTCAGATAAAGTGGGGCTTGGCACGGGCGGTGGCTATCTACATACACATATTTCGCCCGCTATCCAGCATTTCCTTGGCTCAGAGACGCCCATGATAAGCCCGTTGCCCTCAGGCGGGACGTCCAGGCGTAGGCAAAGCTGCCCGAAGTCAGATCGGCGAGCAGGCTGCAGGGGGTCTTGCGGCCATAGATGACCTTGAGAGTCGGACGAACGCACTAAACCAATGCCTCTCGGAATCAGTATATTAATTCCCATTCACGTCCTCGCCTGCTCGCTCCACACTATCGATCCGCTAGGCCACGCCCAATGCGGATTGAACTTTACGGATGACCAGATCAGGATCATATCAGACAATCCTCTTGACAGTGCTTTAGATCGCTTCCAGGTCAAATCACGTGATTGCCATGGGATCGAAGAAGTTTTGCGGAAGGAAATTGCTGGCCTTCTCTCAGCTTTGGTCGGTTTTACAGTGGCATTCAAGCTCCCTGCCCCGGATGGAAGCTGCGATGTGGCGACGAGGCTCTTCTCCATAGAAAGACTTGTTCGAGCAGGCAAGGTGAAGCTCAACCCTTTCCACTCCCTCATTACCTGCCGTCGTCAGCAATGCTTCTGACATCGATATTTGGGACGCTGTCTTCAGCCTGATCGACGCTCTCAGCATTCCCACCTCTCCCCCGCCAAACATCGCTCCTACTTTCAAGGGAACACCAGTAAAGCGCAACTCGAGTCATGTGGAGCTTTGGGTGAGATGGACCGTGTACGAATACCGGAGGCAGATAGCCTAAGCGTTATGGTCATTTTAGAGGAACCGTCCGGGCAAAGTACACTCTAAAAATTAAAAGTGGGACGTGGCATGGTATTGGTTGGCTGCCCCTAGGGCCTTTATTTACGCGCTGGACCGACGCGTCTGCATTCGTCTCTCGTCTCGTTCTTGCCCTGACCACCGATCGCTAACAAACTTCATGCGGCCGCATCATGACCCTTGCAGAAACTTTCGTCAAAATAATCACAGAGCGCCCGCTCAAAGAAGCACTGGATCCTTTGCGAGAACGACTGCACAATTCCGGAGGACCCATCGAACCCAAATCAGAAGATATTGCAGACCTTTTGGGCGTCTTAGTTGCCTCCCCAGCTGCGTTCAGCCTACCAGATCCCGACGGCAGCGGTAATGTGGCAGTCAAGCTGTTCTTCCTACAACAACGCGCTAGGGCTGGCGCAGTGCAGGCTGGTCAATTCCGCGCCCTTTTCGCCTCTGTCATTGACAATGAAAGCACCGACGTTGACATCTGGGAAGCCGTCTTCACGATCATCGAATCCCTCGACGCCCTCAGCCCCCCCTCCAGCATCGCCCCTACTTTCAAAGGAACACCAGTCAAACCCAGCTCGAGTCGCTTAGGTGACAGCGAAACGCGCGATATCGTCGAGGGGGAGCTATTCTTCGAGATAAGAGACTGTACCTTTCGCAATGTGAGCGGGTTCTGGGACCGGTTTTTTGACTCGAAGCGCTGGCGCAAAGAGCAGAAAGCGATGCTACAGAAACTGACGACAGCACACGACGGAAAGAAATGGACAGATTTCCCGAATCCCTCGGACGAACAGCCTGTCTGGGAGTGGTTTCGAGCATTAGAAAGGGACTACTTGGTCGATGCGCGTCAAAAGCTCCATACCACCAAGACTGCCAATCAGTTCAAAGAACGGAAAGGACAGATGGACCTCTTCTTTCAACCGGCAAGGAGGAAAGCGGACGAGGCTTTCTGGTACAAGCACGTTCTTGTCGTTGGCGAGCAAAAAAAGTCGCACGACACCAGCAGATTCAAGGCTGATCTTCTTCAAATTACACGCCATGTGCGCAGCGTGTTCGCTGACCAGCCCACGCGCCGTTTCGTCCACGCTTTCACTCTCTGCGCGTCGGTTATGGAACTCTGGGTTTTCGACCGATCTGGACCGTACAGCTCGGGGCCTTTCGACGTCCACAAAGAGCCGGACAAGTTCGCGCGTGCATTAGTTGGGTATGCAACCATGGACGACGATGCGATGGGTTTGGACATGTTCATCGAACGGAAGAATGGTTTACGCTATATCACGCTGGATGACGCGAACGGCGGTGAATCAAGAATTCGGCTGACGAGCCCCATGATGAGGCAAAAAGCTGTCGTGTGTCGAGGCACAACGTGCTTCATGACACGCAACAGGCATGTTGCGAAATTTTCGTGGGCATCGGACAAGCGCGAGTTGGAGTTCAAGCAGCTCAAGTTGGCAGAAGAGCGAGGAGTCAAAGGAGTGGCCAAAGCTGTGGCGCATCGCCGAATTACTACCATTGCGGAATTACGGAAGGGCCTGGTATTTGCAGATCGTCACCGCTTTCGAAGCGATGTTGTCCATCTCGACGACGCATCGGCTTCGGCAAGCACAAACTCTTCAAGCCAAAAGCGCAAGTCGTCGTCAGATATTGCCTTGGCTGATGACACGTCCGAACCTAAGAGGCTGCGGTCCAACAGAAACAAGTCCAGCCTGATGCAGACAGTCAACAAACAGTTGTCGATCAACAAGAGGAAGCCAAGTTTGTACTCGACCGGCGAGGATCCGTGGGACAATAGGATATACGTCTGTCTTGTTGTCTCGCCGGCTGGTCGAGTCATCAGCGACTTTGAATCGACCAAGGAGCTGCTTGAGGCTATGCGGGACGCCATCAGAGCGCACCAATCTCTCTATGTTACTGGCAATATCCTGCATCGCGACATTTCATCCAACAACATCGTCATCACAAAGCCTGAGACGGCGGATGGCTTCAAGGGCATGTTGATTGATCTTGACCTGGCAAAGGTGGCAAACACAGGTCCGAGCGGAGCGCGGCACCGTACTGGTACAATGCAGTTCATGGCTGTGGAGGTGCTGCGTCAAGCCGACCACACCTATCGTCATGACTTGGAATCCTTCTTCTACGTCCTTCTTTGGATGTGTGCGCGCGAGTCATGGTCCAAACCCAGGCTGAGTCGCGGAGATTACCCACCCAAGAGTAGTCTCTTGCGAAAATGGGAGATTGGAAGTTTTCAAGACATCGCCGACGCGAAAGAGGGTCACATGACAGTGAACAGTCTCGAGAGGATCACGAAAGAGTTCCCCGAGGCATTGGACGTCGTCAAGCCGCTGTGTCTTCGGATCAGATCGATATTATTTGGAGACACAGCTAGACTGCATTTCGGCACCCCTACCGGAGAGCCATGCAAACTTTACCAGCCCGTCATAGCTGCCTTCAACGAGGCTCTTGATAAGATTTCCTAGTGGCGGCAACTTCACCGGTTCAGGCATCGAGCTTCTCAATTCTTGATTTTGGCTTCTTCGCAAGCCGCAATATCACAATGACAGAGAGTGAAGAGCGAGAACGAATAATAGGATTCTTATCTCTGACGAGCTCCTCGCCAGGCCGCTTGATACCCACACGTTTTGTCCAGTCTCGTGCTTTAATATAGAGTGTCCAATCCAGCCAATTTTCGGAATCGACCAGCCGTCGAGCACAGCCGGGCGCTTCAGGCGCGTGACACTTCTTTCAGCATTTTGCATCTCCAAGACTCCAGCGCTGCCTAGACCCAGCTCAAAGCTGTCGATGGGCCTTATTCACAATCTCCTTGGAAAAAATTCGACCACGCTCTGACGTCAGAATACCCAAGCCACCCAAGACTCGGAATCGACCAGCGGATTGTACCAGCCGAGCGTTCCACGTGTGTCATAAGGTGTCCGAGCCTCCTTCGGACATTCGAAATTAGGCATGATCCCAAGTCCCATATAATCCATCGGCAGGGTCCCATCATCAATCTCGCCGCGAGGCGGCGAGGATGTTCCTTTTTGTGACCGATGACAGGAGGCTGGAAATGTCTACAGCCGGTATCCGCGAGATGATTTCGCACGATATCAAGGCACGGAGGAGAGAAGGGCTTCTCGGGAGGCTTCACAGCATTACGACTTTCCTTCGGCGAAGTGTTCTGCAAGCCAGCGATTTGAAGTCATCATCGGTTGCTCGAAGGCCAATTTCTTCAAGCATTCAGCGTCCTATTTTCAGCGGTTGAAGCACAATCTGTCGAACCTCGCAATCGAATATCCATGTCTTGATATTGAAGTAAGTTATTGCCTTGATCTAGTGCAAGCGAATCTTTGTTCCACACCTCAGCCCGCAGGGCTGAGGTATCACGCATCCGTGTATGGAAATGGCAGTAGCTTAAAGTCCATGCTCTTTGAGAGTAGTCCCTCCAGGCGACTTGGAGTCACCATCAACATCAGACTGTAATCTTCTCCGCTATTCAGATGCTCATAATTTCCCCGGTTGCTTCAATGCATCGCATTTTGACCTCAACCTCGGATTTTAGTCCCTAGACTGAAGAGCTTCTGCGCTCGATGACGCGATCAATGTGGTGCCGTGTACCGAGGTAGGATAGCCTGGCGGGTTGTGGCGCCATTCCTATCCGTTCCAAATTTCGGATCGTATTATGCGCCCAAAGCACTCGGCTGGGGTGAATAGCTGAATGTTTCCGAGTATAGACTGGGTCGGATATCTTGCATTAGCGCAAAGGTTGGATAGCCTCGCGTGGGTTCACGCAAATATCTATGGGACATATAAAAGATCAAGACGCTCGATCCCGGTGCTGCCTACTGCCTAGTATGTAATCACGGCTAGTCGAGCTGCTGCCTGAAGGTACAGTGGGTGCCCAAAAGTCTGCGAACGAGGCCCATTTCTCACCAAAACTCACTACATCACGAGGCGGCCAGTATACGTAATATTTGGCCAAAAATACTCTAGATCAACTTAGCACTACTAAACCCGCTTGGTTTACATATTTCAGTACTAGTAAAGAATTGCCTCTAGGGTTCGTGGAGTTATCGCTGGTGAAGTTGCGAGGCGGTATTTTACACCAAATTTACTATGGGTAGCCGTTCGCAGACTTATGGGCCCCCATTGTAGCAGCAGCATTCAGTCCCTCAATCATGTGTATAAGAGTGATAGAAGTCATTACTAAATAGAACTCAATAGTCTTTCGTTGCCCAATCCGCAGGGAATCTTCTGCCCGATCGCCGCTCAGTTGTCCATGCTCCTCGTGCACCTCGTTGTGTGATAGCTCTTCAGAGATCAATAGTGGAATGATTGACCCCGGTTCTTCGCTCACTGTTATTTTGACTGTGCGTTTTACACCTGATGGGAGGCTGGTCCAGCGAGGATGTCCATGTAGCTATCGTCCAATGATTTCAACCATTCTCGGCGGTCCTTTCAGCGGCCGGGTATTCGGCATATGTTATCATGCCTTCTGTTTCACGGAAGGTAAGCAAAGCTGGCACATGAGTCAAGGGCTGGAAAACTCTTGGTTTCTATCTAGTGAACGCGACTGTATCTTTCCTATTTACTTCCATAGAAAAAGCAATCCTGCTTTTGCCTACAGGGCAGGAGCAGCCTGTTTAGCTGCGTCTGCCTGCCAGACAGTATCGTGAACGAGCGTTCAGCCCTTGACAGTCTATATCCATCCTAATGAATTGCCCTGTGAAATCGGCGCAGATATCATTCCTCTACTTGCGGTCTGGCTTTGACTTTTATACTTGCTGCTAAACCACTTTTCGGCTTCCTCATATGCCTGGAAACCCATCCTCCACGATCTAGAAGAATGACGATCTGCTTCTTTAGTAGAATACCTGTGTGGATTATCACGCAGAGAAAAGCCAGTGCGTCTGCGTCGGCTCGCCCATAGAAAGTAAGCAGCGCCACAGGCTATACTGGCACTTACAGCTCCTACGGTGACCCCAATTGTCGTACCCTTCCGCTTTTCGGCTTGAACCTCTTCGCTGGACGAAGTGGACGTGCCGCTCTCAGAGGGTCTGATGGTGTCCGAAGGGTAAGCGTGATCGCGCGCGTCTCCGAAATTAGTGCTTCCACGAACATCAATTCTAGGATTAATGAGTGCCGTGAACTTCCGCATGTCTACGTCCCCATTATTGTAAAGCCTCGAGCTTGGCAACCACAAGTCCATCTGGAGCTTTTCTACCAAGGACTCTGGATAATACAGTCTAGCCACGGTCGTGATATAGCCCCACTGGTCTCTTGTGTCGTAGGGATCCAGCGCGTAAAGTTTTATAGAGGTGATGGAGATATCGGAAGCATCAGACAGGGCCTGGGGAAGAAGCCGACGTATCTTGGCAGCAGTCTTTGCACTTTTCGACACAACCTCATACCGTAAAGGGGCTAGGAACCCGATTTGGATGGGCACAGTCCTTTCTGGTAGGTTTCCTGCGTAATCATTCGGTAGGTGAGGCGCAGTTGATGATGTTTCAGTGTTGGCCTCTATCGTGACGGGAAATTCTTCAATTCGTTGACCGGAGTCAGCTTGGCCATCATTAATTGGACCAAGACCAAATGAAACGCCAGAGAGCGCTAACTGTGCCGAACTCGACCGGGTAGGATTGAGGCGCGAAGTATATGCATCCTCGACCATGGTCCCTGGAATACCCGCACCATTCAATCCACCAGTCGAAGTCAGAGTCAGTGGATAAATGGCTGAGGTCGTAGTTCGCCTGAAGGACGTAACCCGGGCACTGCTCACGAGAGTTATATGATCAAATTCGTTATCTTGAGCCGTTTCACGATCCTGAACACCAGTCATTGCTGGGAAAATTTCGTCTCGTGTCGAACTTGTCGTGATAGAAAGACTCTCAGCAGCAGAATATTCCGGAGCGACGACGTTCTGGCTGGAGATATGGAGAGACTTCAAGTTGGATGTAGTTTTGTACGAGACTGACGACATCTCCGTCAACGTTTCCCTTGTCCCATCGACCTTTAAGGTCATTTGAACCTCAGGCATGTCTGGACTTAGGAATAAAGTTGTGAATGTATTTGACGAGCCATAAGACGAAGTCGTGACCACATATTGCAAGCGCGTCATGTTCAAATAAGACAAGGCCTGATCGCCTGTCCTCGACGGTATTGGCGTAGCAGCAGACGGCCCTTCACCAGTGGTATATCCAGTCGCCATTGGAATTTGGGTGAAGGACGCACTGCTCGTTTTCCAAGAGTTTCCATTAGAGGTTGAGACGGTATCTGATGAACCAGAAGACTCGCTGGATATCGAAGGCATAGTTGCCTCAGAGATGCGATCATCAGTTACAGATTGGCCCAGTGTCAACTTTGGTGAACTCGTATACATATTGTCTGGGCTTCTCGATATCCTAGTAGATGCAGCGCCCTCGGGTCCCCAACTTCCGGAAGACGGAATAGCGCCTACGGGCTCGGATCGTGAGCGTGCGCTATCTGTCTGAGCGAGTGTCAGATTATCCGAAACGCTCATTGAAGTGGCACTTTCTTGAGGAGATGATGGAGCATTCATCTTGCCAGCAGAGTCGCTAGTTTTTGTCGACGAAATCCAAACTTCCGTTACCTCGGTTGTTTGTGTAAGCCGCGCCGAGTTTTCCTTGGTAACCGATTTTAACTGCCTTGAACTTATTGTTCTCTCAGATCTCGATGCCATTTCTCTGGAAACCGGTGCAGACCTTTGCCATGTTGTAGGCGATCCTTTTTCTGTGGAAAGGGTTGGTGCATCTTTCTTGGCCTCATTTGTGTCTGTTGCCGCGTATGGACTCGAGATATAGGAAAGATTGGATATGACAGGCCTCGAAACCAGAGAAACACTGGACGGTGGTTGAGCAGCGGTGGTCTCGGGAATAAGCGAAGGCACTGCTCCTTCGGAATGCGTATATTGTGCGCTTGTCGACGGGCTAGCTGCATCTGGTAGGATGCCTGGAGTTTTGGGGAGAAATGTCAGTGATCATCCTGCCAGGAGCATTAGAATATTCCTTTATTTCACCTGCGTTATGAACAAATGCGTTGCCTGTGCTAGATGCCTCCAGCATAATAAGCGGCCGAGACCTTGCCGCGGAAGACATAGCTGTTGGCGAAAAAGATGTACCAGGCGTAATCTCCGGGGCGGTCAACGATTGCGAAACGGTGCCGTTGGAATATAGCTCACGTCGTTTGATATGATCTAGGGGATATGCCCGTGTTCGGCGTGCTGGATACGCATCGTGAGCAGATGCCGTCCAAGCAAGCACTGCCACGAATAGCGAAAATGCAATCATGGTCTTGAAGCTAAAGAGGGCGAAGTCGCTAGAGGGTCTGAAGTATTGATGGTATTTCTAAACCCAACGACTGCTGAAGCCGAGTTGACTACTTAACGACGTGACACGAGCTTACCGGTATTCCCCTGACAAGTTCGGACTATGATAAACCATAAGATGGGTAATTTTGCGTGCCACTCGTTGCAGTGAGTTATTTTACCTTACTACCAATTTCTGGAATGCTATAAAGCCTCATATTTCGACATTATCAGGAACGGTCGATTTCCGCTGGATACACTCGTAAGGGAAACAAAGCCGAAACCGAGCTCCACGATCATCGGTTTTGGACCTGAGAGTACTCTGACAGTTCTGGGGCGTGATCCAATTGTTTTCGTCCCAAAACTGGCCCAGCCCTCCAACGTCTTAGGGACAAATATGGCCAGACTACGCGAGATGATAGATCGGAGAAGCCCATCTCGGCCGAATCGGGCCCGAGGATCGAGCACCAATGAATCAATGAAAAGCTAGATTACTATCATATCTTTGCCTTCCCGTAATTAGGAGATCTTCTCTAAACGCAAATTTCTTTGCTGCCATGACGCTGACGAATCGAGATCGCCTTGCTCGTCCCCGTTTCCTTAATTGGAAAATCTTCCGGATCGTCATTGAGACGCATCTCTTCCACACCCTTTCGTCGAGCCCTCTCCAAGCGCAATGTGAAATGCCTCAAAGCTTTACTTTCCTCTCTGATACGAAAGCCTACCGTCAGGCTTTCTATCCATAAGCCGTATGGAATAAGTAATCCATATTCCATATTCCATACGACTTAATCCATATTCCATACGAGATGGCCGTATTCCATAAGTATGGAAATACGCCGGAAGTGCATTGATCCGGTCAAACCCCTGTTCATAAGCTGATCCCGGCAGTATCTTTGGCGCTAATTGCCGTTGATCCTTTTTTTGCGATGGTTACTTTGGACGTGCCGGCGTGCGAAACACTCGCATACAATACGAAATCTCATGTGACACCACAGTCTTGATATCTTACTGACGAGAGGGATCTATACGTATTATGTATGTTCAAACAGAGGAAATACTCTGGTCTGCCGGAACTATTGCTGTGACAGTCTACTGAATCTGCAGCACCGCATGAAGAGCTTCCTGATTTTACACCACAGCTCATTGGCTGTTCTAGGGTAGGATCATCGCATGACGTCATTTCCTGTATTCCATGTATGGAATACGTTTCCATACGAGGTGTATTCCATATTCCATATTCCATAAGGCCCGTATGGAATATGGAATATGGATAGAAAGCCTGCCTACCGTGATAGAAGCCCGCCTTGCAAAGACATTTTTAAGGCCCGATCCCACTACTGCGAGGTGATCATTGGTATAGACCCGTCTAGGGATTGCCAGTCGGAGGAACTCAGTCTGTGCGTAACGTTGTTCACCGGTACAGGGGTCTCTGTCATTGAGTAATGTCCCGATCTCGACGCCCCTCACCCCAGCTTCGACGTAAAGCTCAACGGCCAGTGTCTGAGCCGGGTATTCTTCTCTTGGGACATAAGGTAGAAAGGTCGTCGCATCCACAATAATGGCGTGGCCTCCGATGGGCCGCTGAATTGGAATCCCTGCCTCAATCAGCATCCGGCCCAGTCGATGAACCTGCCCGATTCGGCTGTCGAGATAGTGTGAATCCGTCACTTCACCCAATCCGACCGCAAAGGCCTCCATATCTCTTCCCGCAAGGCCTCCATAGGTTGTGAAACCTTCAAAGAGAATAACGTAGCTGGATACTCGGTCATACCAAATTTGGTGACGCGTCGCCAAGAGACCCCCGATGTTGACCAACCCATCCTTCTTACCGCTCATGATCATCGCGTCGGCGAGCTGATACATCTCGCGAACAATGGACTTGATACTTTTATCGGCGTATCCTGGTTCTCTTTCGCGGATGAACCATGCATTTTCTGCAAATCGAGCAGAGTCAATCACCAACGGGATTCCATGTATGTCGGCAAGCTCCTTCACTCGACGCAGATTGCTGAGAGAGACGGGTTGACCACCGCTTTTGTTGCATGTGGCGGTAACAACGATCATTGGGACGTTTCCCTGATTCGACTTGAGGACGGTGTCGAGCTTGTCGATGTCGACATTGCCTTTGAATGGATGTTCGCGGTCTGGACGAAAAGCCTCTTCGAGGGAGCAATCGTACGCGTGAGCCCCCCGGTTCTCTATGTGAGCTCTTGTGGTGTCGAAGTGGCTATTACCAGGAACGATATTGCCAGCCCCTACGAAGGCAGAAAAGAGAGCATTCTCAGCCGCTCGACCTTGATGAACGGGAAGCACATAGTCGAATCCGAATATTTCCTTGACTTTATCTCGTAAGCGAAGGAAAGACGAAGAGCCGGCGTAAGTCTCATCTCCTTTCATGATGGCTGCCCATTGCTGATCACTCATGGCTCCAGTGCCGCTGTCCGTCAACAGGTCAATGTACACCTGATCGCCATGTAGATTGAACAAATTGAAGTGAGACTCGGTTATCCACTGCAGACGCTCTTCTCTTGTACTCGGTCGGATCCTTTCGACCATCTTTACTCTCCAGCATTCAGGAAGGTCGGAGTGTGCCATTTGAGTTCGCTCGGTGAAGATTGGTGGGTATTGTTGTGCAGCCTGGAAGCAGGTTCTCCAGATCAAGTTGAATCAGGCGGCGAGGATAGGCGGCGAGGATGAACAGGGGCAAGTGTTGGACAGTCCTACAAGTTGGAGATGAGATTTCAAGTCCTTAAGTAGTGGCTTGGACGTTCCACGACATACGTACGGGTGAACCGCGCTCTCATAGTAGAATCCTACATTTCGACGATAAGTCGCGGATCAAGGAGCCTTCTCGTCGCCAACAGATGTGCATTCACATCTTGGTTAATGATAATGTATTTCTGAAATGTCGAAAAAGACGGTTTCTCGTGTGCTGTGGGCCTACCTTTCCGGGTTTGACGTAGCTCATCGGCACGCCCAGGTGGGGTAAGACAAAACAGCGCAAATTCAAGAATGGTCGGAAGTGTCAGACATGTCAATAAATCAATATCTGTCTGACCATTTGTGTGATTTGCACGATCGAGCGCACAACACAGGAGGATATCACGTATGTCAGCAAGGACGAATGATTACCCGCATCCGCGCATGACTTTTTCCCTCATCGGATGATCTAGATAGATAGATTGAACAACCAACAAGAACAACACGATCACCGATCAAAGATCCAACTGAGCCTCAGTTAGCCTATCCACAAACACAGAATTTGGCAAATGACATCTTACTTGATGGGTTACGGGCCGTTACATCTTATCAATCTCGGCTCTCTCCCGCGGTATGTCGAGAGCTTGCGCGAGCAATCCGTCCGCTACCTGCTCGAACGATTATAGCCACCGAAGAACACAACAATGATTCTCTCCAGGCGCTCGTAAGCTTCCTCGCAGCATCTACCGAGTTGAAAATCGCACAGGGAATCGGAATTCTATCCGTCAAGAGCATTGGCGTATCTGTGGAGAATTTTCACTTCCTTTGGGACGCTCATCTCAAAACCTTACACCACGGGACTAGTTCTGCGACATCAAAACTGCACAGGCTTAGTCCCATGAAGTATCGAAATTCAAGAAATTCTGGCCAGCTATATCCGCAAGGCCAGCCTGCCTTAGAGGAATCTATACAGGAAAGCTGAACGCAAAGATCACGGCATTCCTAGTGAATCTAAAGAACCGTGACCGACTTCCCGAGTGGGATGAAGACGATCTTCGCGATGCTATCTTGTACGAGAAAACGGCCGCCTACCGACGCCAACAAGAACTCCTCAGACGATCGCCATCGCTAGCAACAACCCCAGCACCAACCCCAGCACCAGTCACTCCCGACCTAAACCTTCCTTATACTCCCGATCTAAACCTCCCGCAAGACTCCCCCAATGACCAATCCCTACCCCTATCACGGTCGAATCAACTGCAGCAGGAACTTATGATCAGACCAGCTATCGACCGCGAAGCTTACCGGACCGTGCCCCCAGTCCAGGTCCCCAATGAAGACCTCGATCCTGCCATCGCCAACCAGTTTTCTAAGCTATGGGATCGAAAGCTCAACTATTCAGGTGACGCCTACGATATCCTAGATGATAAGATCCGTTACTTTCTCGATGCCTGCCTCACAGCTAGCATCAAACCGTCACAATTCCACGCTTTGTTCTCAAATATCCTCACGAAGAGAGCAAAGAACTTCTTCGTACATCAAGTCAGCCGCGATTCAACGTTCGCGGAGATGTATCAGAAGATGAAGCAGCACTTTGATACGGAAGTCAATAGGCAGCAGTATCACACTGACTGGACCTCGATCAATTTCACACAACTTCGGAAGGAATCTCCCGAGAAGCCTCTAGGTGAAATCCTCCAGGCTCTTCTTGACAAATTGCAGCTATGCCAGAGAGCTCTTGGGAATAGCTATGGCGGCGAAGACCAACTAATTTCAACGACAATTCGAGCATGCCGTGGCGTGCCGGAATTAGAATTCGCCCTCTTCGTGCCGGCTATGACCTTCGAGGGACTATCTTCACAGCTAAGATCGTCACTCACAACCGTCAGCCAAAGACAGCCCGGACAGCCCAGTCAATATCTTCAAGATCAAGACCAATTCTTTACTGACCGCCGCTATCAGCGCCCCGCTGACAAAAGGAAGAAGTGGACGAAGCGCTGCTACGTCTGCGGCAAAGAAGGCTGCTTTTCAACGAAGCATTCGGATGACGAGAGGAAGAGGGCCAAGGAAAGATATCTTCGAGAACGAGGATTTCACGACCAGAAGTCATCTTCCCGTCCATTTACTACGTTCCTTGCCGATTACGAAGGGGACCCAGATGAATATCAGACCTCTGATTCTGCTGACGATGACTCTGACGATCAAAGCGATAGCTTCTTTGCAGCTGCCTTCCTATCTAATAGAGCTTTTCGCCACCGCATTCACACCGTCGAGGGAGAATCGATATGCGAGGAATCACAGCATTTCTTGCTCGATCGCTACAACCGGACCTCTTTCCAAGGGATCCTGCCTGACACGGGTGCAGCGAAGATATCTACAGCTGGGATCGACCAATTCCGCGCGCTCCAACGAGAGATGCCGACGGTCCAGCTACGGAAGAATGCGACGATCGCAACGGTCAGATTCGGTGGAAACGAGCCGACGAACACGATCGGGATCACAACAGTCATTACCCCGATTGGAGAAGTCGTTTTCCACGTTATCAATATGTCAACGCCCTTCTTGCTATGCCTCAAGGATATGGACCGTCTCGGTGCCTATCTCAACAACGTCACGAACGAATTGATCTGCGGCGATAAGAGGATTCCGATCGTACGCAAGTGGGGTCATCCGTGGTTCTTCCTACGGAAGGATGAAGCCGCTATTGCTTTCCTATCCGAAGCCGAGCTTCGGCGCCTACACACTCGCTTTGGCCACCCGTCAGTACACAAGCTGCATAAGCTACTGACAAGCGCTGGGCATGATGTTGAATTCGAAGCAATCGCGATGATCCGAAAATTCTGTCATTTTTGCCAGATCAAGGCAGACGCACCGCGCAGGTTCAAATTCACGTTGAAGGATAACTGCGATTTCAACTACGAATTGATCGTCGATGTAATGCATCTTGACAGCCGGCCAGTCCTTCATGCCGTTGACCTAGCAACCTCTTTCCAAGCCGGACGATTTCTTCAGAATATATCGGCTAAAGAGACGTGGGAAGCACTCAAATTGTGTTGGATTGACACATACCTAGGCCCTCCAGATGTTATCACGCACGACGCTGGTACGAATTTTGCCTCCTCTGAGTTCCAAGCAGAAGCGAAGCTGCTAGGAATAACCTGTCACCAAGTGCCCGTCGAAGCCCACTGGTCAATTGGCAAGGTGGAGAGATATCACGCCCCGATTCGAAGGGCATACGAGATCTTGAAAGCCGAGCTAAAAACAGCATCAGCTGAGTCGTTGCTTCAAATGGCCTTCAAATCCGTCAATGATACCGCCGGACCTGACGGTCTAGTGCCCACGCTACTAGTCTTTGGTGCCTACCCTCGAATAACAGTGGACTCGCCACCTTCTGCTTCCGCGATCACACGTGCGAAAGCCGTGACAAAAGCGATGGCAGAGCTGCGCAAGCTTATTGCTAAAAGGAAGGTCAACGACGCCCTCAATGCCCGTAATGGACCCAATACGATTGAGAGGCTGCCACTATCATTGCCGCTTGGTAGTGAAGTTCGAGTATTTCGTGAGAAAGGAGGATGGAAAGGCCCATACAAGGTCCTAGCTGTGACAGACACAGAGGTCACAGTTGAGGATTGACAATCCACAAAGAGGCCTCCGATTCGTCCCAATAGATCTAGCAACAGCAAAGGTCTTCGTCTTCACAGACGGATCATTCGCCAACAACAAGGACTTAAGTTCTCAAATCGGATTCGTTATTATGATCGTGAACGAGACCGCCTGCTCAGACGAAGCATTCACGATCCACGGGAATCTAGTCCATTGGAGCTCGACGAAGTGCAAGAGAGTTACCCGCAGCGTGCTAGCTTCTGAGATCTATGGTCTAGCAGCCGGCTTTGATCTAGCCTATGTGATCACAGAGACGATCAGCCAAGTCACGAGCCGCCTCGGTCTACCGAAAATCCCTCTTGTCGTGTGTACGGATTCGTATAGCCTATACGAATGCCTTGTGAAGCTTGGCACTACGACGGAGAAGCGCCTGATGATCGATATCATGGCGTTGAGGCAAGCCTACGAGCAGAGGGACATCACAAGCATCCGTTGGGTCAATGGTGCCGATAACCCAGCTGATGCAATGACGAAGCTAACCCCCAATGGAGCCCTGACTAGGTTCATTGATACTAACGAGCTCACGATCCGGCTTGAAGGTTGGGTTCAAAGGAAGGAAGATATGATTGACGATTGACGATTTTCCCTGGTTATTTTCCTATTACCTGATGCGCTCGCTTCAACTTTGAAGAGCTGCCAGTGTCTGACCATTTGTGTGATTTGCACGATCGAGCGCACAACACAGGAGGATATCACGTATGTCAGCAAGGACGAATGATTACCCGCATCCGCGCATGACTTTTTCCCTCATCGGATGATCTAGATAGATAGATTGAACAACCAACAAGAACAACACGATCACCGATCAAAGATCCAACTGAGCCTCAGTTAGCCTATCCACAATATCGGTTTTTTAAAGAAAAGCGAATATTGAGCAGACACGGCGAGCAGACACGGCGAGCAGACAAAACGGTCGAAAACACAGCATGAAGCATGTTCCTGCCTACGACATCATTAAAGCTAATAAGTAATCCCTTATTATCCGCTCAGGTGAGAATTATGGGTAGTCAGCCCGAGAACATCAGTCTGCGTCTGTAAGCTCAATAGAACTTGCCGAGACCATGCAAAAGGGGGCATTCGCACGACCGTGGCAGTTCTCAAGAAAAAACAATATGCCCAGGGTCTGAGAACCAGGCCATCCTGCATCCTAATTAATGCTCATGATGCTTAAGTCTCGACTCTTCATCCCACGGTCATTCCAATGTCCGAGACGGAATCGTGACTGGAAGTGTGTACCTTCGTCGAGACGGACTCGATCGTTTCAACATAAAAACTGTTTGTCCGCATTAGATTCGACCATACATGGCAACATCTGCACGCTGCATGTTGCATCGACGGTCGGTCCAAGGTTCACGAAATCGCTTCAAGCGTTATGCAGCCAGGCATAACATCTTCTGTCGATGTGGCAGAAGGCTGGTCAGTACCCTGCTCAAGTAACGGCTTCGATACTGAGCCGTATACCCAGGTCCATTATTGAAGCTATACAAGATCACAAAACACATGATGACGTACGCAGAGAATGACATAGATCCAGTATATCGGTGAGACTGATCTGATCCAGGGCTCAATGTCATTTCTGATCAAGTGGAAGGGTTGGGAGAAGAAATCTGACAGGACTTGGGAGCCTGAGAAGCAATTAAGGTGAGAAGTCAGAAATCATGATGGAGCTACGAGGAAGCGCCACTCATTGGGAGCCCAGGGAAGATGTGCCAGACCTCCTCGAAGAGTACCTGGAGAAGGTCGACAGGGCTAAGGAAGTTACGAAGCGGCGTCGGAAAGAAAAGACGCCCCAAAAGCAGGTCAAATCTTTACCCAGCAATGGTGCGATAGTGCGCCGATCGCGGCAGAACAGAAACGGAAACCCTTCTGTGACCTCTCATGCGACGACGAAGACATGGAAACCGCCTTCAGGATCATGGGAAGAAGAGATAGACTCCATCGATGCTTGCAGCTATGGCGAAAATAACGAGATCATCGTGTATCTTACCTGGAGAAACGGACAAAAGACGAGGCACGACACCTCTGTCGCTTACAAGAAGTGTCCACAAAAGGTAAGTAAGCAAGTCATAGTCGCGGCCGCAAGCAATTTCTCTGACTGAGGCAGATGCTCAAGTATTATCATTCATTCATCAAAATCACGGTCGCGGATAGCAATGGCGTAACGTGTGTCGAAAATCCCAGGGATCTGAATGTTAGAGAATGACCAAGTAGCACTGTATTCAAATTGGGGAAATGCGGTTTTCTGTCACATACAACGGAGGTAGGTTTATAAGGAAACTCAGATAACGTTACATTTTTGCGTTTTTACCCTCGGTGAATGGGCCCGTTCCTGTGAACTGCATGTAGAAAGATAAGCCTCTAGGTGGGTTGTGGGAGAGTCATATAGTTACTTCAAATTGACCCCACACGAGACCTTTTCTCCAGGATCCCATGGGAGCGATTTAGTCCTGTGCTCTGCATGACAGCTTGAAACATCTCGCTGTGAGGAAAACGGGGTGCTTCCCTGTGTAATACATGCCCTGTCTCCCCAATCCGCGTCTCATCTCGAGTCCTATCCACGTTCTGTCGTTTCGCAGCAAGCGAGGTTCCCTGTCAATATTAAGACGCTCATTCACGATGCTGCCTACTGCCTCGTAGGCAGCCACGGCTAGTCGAGCTGCTGCCTGCAGGTAGCAGCAGCATTCAGTCCCTCTATCATGTATATAAGAGTGATAGAAGTCATTCATTAGATAGAACCCAAGAGTCTTTCGTTGCCCAATTTCACAGGGGATCTTCTACCCGATCGCCGCTCAGTCATCCATGCTCCTCGTGCGCCTCGTTGTGGTATTCAAGACTATGTGAAGGTAGATTTCATCACCGCAGGCGGGTGTTGTGCAGCAATGTCCGTCTATTCACATGTAAGGCGCACAATTAAAACGTGACGGGGAGTTAATTATTCCATGAATGATCTCCGAAGAGCTCCCTCATATGCTGCTCGACGATATTGTCAAATTCTCACGAAGTTGTCTGGCCTCGTGCTTCGATATGGAATATCTGAAACAGCGAATACTCGGAAGCGATCATCCATTTATCCTAGTCGGGGGTTTCGGACGCCTAAAATTAATCTCCGCCGATGCTCCCCATTCTGTGGAGTCTATCAAGATCAAAACGTTCATCGGTGATGCTATCTTCTGCCTGATAGGCAATCACTAACTATTAAGCTGCAAACTACAGGCGGCAGTAGCATTGGGTCACTTTCTTCCATACATAACTGTGGTTCAAATCATCCATTACACAGTCTCACACACATCGGATGCTAGACTCAGAAGACTGAACGTTCTTATAACTTCAGTTTTAAGCCAGGCAACCTACAGCTCTAATAGCTTCGTGTATAGCAAAGAGAGGCTAGGGATTCACAGACGTTAAATATATCATCATCATCATCATAGCAAAGAGAGGCCTCCAAGGGGATAAGGACGAGTCATGTACCTGCTTCAGGTTCATCTCATGTGGAAGCTTCGTTACGATCTTACACAGAACTCTGTACTCTATGTGACATCACGCGCCTAGGGCGCCCGGTTGGGCCCCACGGCTCGTTGATTTCGAGTATTGGCTGGTTTGGATATTCTACTTTAACGCACGGGCTGGAGAGCCTTTTGGGGATATACGAGTAGTTTTGATAGACATATAAATGAGCTCATCGGAGATCAACCATCCTACTATTGGCACTCGTTCTGTACTCTCCTCTACTGTTGTGGTTGTGCGCCCCACACCGGGGTCGATGATTCAGTCGTTGATCCCTGAAGGGAGCCAATAGGTTCACGGGTAGCCGTGGATTTAAGGCTGCACGGCTAGCCGCGAAAATGAGCTAAGCACAGTATGGTGTTTATGATTTTCCACCGAGATCATTTCTCTTAGCACTGGGTAATGTCAAATATTAGAGCTGAAGGTTCGAGTAGCAAAGAGCGTATTAGCAATTTTACGCCACGCATGTTACCGACAACTATCTATCTTCTGCCTTGTGTTGCGTGTTGACGCCTACATCCTGATTTTAGAGGGTTCACGGACGATTTCACAGGTAGATTCGAGCGTTTCACATTAAAAAAATTGGAAGTGGAATACGTGATAAATCGGTTGTTCCGTATTTACTACAGACTTGCAAACAAATAAATCAAATTCAAATTTATTCAAATCAAATCAAATATATCCAAATCAAATCAAATCAAATCGCCTCTCGACTAATTCAAATCAAATCAAATTGGTCTGCAGCGTATTCAAATCAAATCAAATCGTGGCGGGCGAATTTATTTGGATATTTGACTATTTGGATAAGTTTAGGGTAGGCTTCCGGCCATCGAAGCCGCTGATGCTACGTCGCCAATCTTCACTTGAAGTTCCCACATTTGGAAGCTTATTGTTTGAACCTTATCTCTGCCGGAGACGCGTTACGCGCAAATTTTTTTCTTGGCGCGCATCCCTGCGCACACCAGTTGCTCTATGAATCGCCCATCGTGATTTCACGTTTTTGCGCGTCTGGTTTCGGGCGCTATGAATAATAGACCTCCGGCCTCCGTATGCATGCGCATCACTAATCGATATGGCTTTATCTCTGAATGCCGGGCACAAGTTGGCACCGGTGGATGAGGTGTGCGATTCTCCGTCAAGCGTTGCAGACACCTCCCAAGGCTCCAGTGCAGTTGATCCATCGGGAGAGACCGCAGACGACGCATCGTTTGCGGTCGACCACATTGGCTATGAAGGTATCGATTGGAATCGTGTGTCGGGCTACTCCATCAGCAAGCGTCGTAAAAGACCGCGAACGAGCTGGGTATGGGAGCACGGGTACGATATAGAGAAAGACAGCTCTGGTCATCGATTTTGGCTGTGCAAGACGTGCCATCGAGAAAAGGCGACCATCCGGCACATGTATGACGCCGCAGCTACGAGCCAAGCAAACGCCCATATGGCGGAAATTCATCGCATCAACAAGGACGGACCGATGCCACCTCAGGTGAAGAAGCAGCGTACTTTGCTCGACATGATTGACTTGGACCCCCAGCAGCCAAAGGAACAAGCTCTGATGAATGCTTTCGTAGCGTCATTCGAGCCCATTCGATTTCAGCAATTCCTCATTCGCTGGGTAACTTGCGACAACATTCCTTTTCACAAGCTCGAGAGCCCATATTTTCGCGACTTGATGGCATATACGAACAGAGCTGTCGTCGACTCGGGAAGTCTCCCTACACACAGCACAATCCGCGAATGGATTGTACGGTCCTTCAATCGTCATAAAGGCGTCGTGACAGAATTGCTGAGTCGCTCGCTGAGCCGCATTAACGTCTCTTTCGACGCTTGGTCCTCTCGCAGATTCACGTCCCTACTCGGCCTGACGGTCCACTTCCTTGACGACGAAGGCAAGTTTCGAACATTTCTTCTCGGCCTGCCGCGGATCGAAGGTCGTCACAGCGGCGAAAATCTTTCCGACCGTGTAAGCGAGATAATACACGAATACGGGTTTGAGGGCCGTGTCGGGTATTTTGTGACAGACAATGCGGAGAGCAACGACACCTGCCTTGACCGTCTGAGCACTGAGTTGGGGTTCAGGAAGCAGCATCGGCGACTTCGTTGCTTTGGTCATATCATCAATCTCGTCGCCCGATCCATCCTTTTCGGGTCAGACGTCGATGCGTTTGAGGAGGACTGTCA
Source organism: Hirsutella minnesotensis 3608 (assembly GCA_000956045.1). NCBI lineage: Eukaryota > Fungi > Ascomycota > Sordariomycetes > Hypocreales > Ophiocordycipitaceae > Hirsutella > Hirsutella minnesotensis. The sequence continues at coordinate 31,293 of KQ030697.1, forward strand.
AGCCGAAAAAGAGATCCAGGATGACATGAACCTCTGGAGACGCAAAGGCCCTATAGGCAAATTACACAATATCGTCCACTGGGTGCAAAGGTCTGGGCAGCGAATCGAGAAGCTCCACAAGCTGCAGTCAATCGAGAACATTGCCTTGAGTCTCGAGGATCAAACAACTTACGATGTAATAGTGGATAACGCTACTCGCTGGAACTCCTCCGAGGCCATGATGGAGCGAGGCTACAAGCTCCGGAATGCACTTGACTCACTTGTCCAGGCGGAAGTGACGGAGTGGAAGGAATACGTGTCGCGGAGGACTCAGAACGGGACGAGGCCGATGCCGAAGAGGAGTCGAAAGAAGCCCGCGATAGTCGATGACAAGATGTCTGCGGAGGACTGGTCGGTGATTGCAGAGTACTTGGCCATTTTGGGTCCACTCAAAATAGCCACGAAGCGCCTGGAAGGTCGCCCTAGCGAAGGGAAATTTGGAGCGACTTGGGAGGTCCTTTTGACGATGGAGTGGCTTTTGAAACATCTGGAGGACTCGAAACTTCGACACGAGCGGGACGAGGAACCGTATCTGCGCATCGGCTGTAATCTTGGGTGGATGAAGCTGGACGAATACTATACCCTCACCGAAGATAGTCCAGCGTACCTCGCAGCCCTTGTTCTTCACCCTGCATTCCGTTGGTCTACTATAGAATCGCAGTGGGCCGAGCATCCAGATTGGCTGATCAGAGGCAAGGCTGCTGTTCAGGAACTGTGGGAGGAGTATCGTGCACTCACCGTGGAGCAGGATGCGATACCCGAACAGCCCACAGTTTCTCGCAAGACCACCGATCTAGATGACTTCATGGCATCGATCAGGAAGCTCAGTACTCAGCCTGCCCCGTCAGCGTCTGCCATGCGAGATGAGTACGCGGAGTGGGTTGTAACAACCGACCCTGGCGATTGCTTGGTAGATGATCCTATCCAATATTGGCTTCTTCGCAGACGTCAGTATCCACGCCTGTCGCGGATGGCAATTGACCTCTTTTCCGTTCCGGCAATGTCTTCCGAACCAGAACGTATATTCAGTCTTGCTGGGCAAATGGTCACTGCGCAGAGAGGGCGGCTCAAAGCTGATCTGATAGGAGCTGCGCAGTGTATATCATCTTGGGAAAAGAGTGGAGTTATTCAAATTGCCAAATAAATCCAAATCGGACGACTTTTAGTCAAATCAAATCAAATTCACTCGAGATTTTTGTGACTCAAATCAAATCAAATCAAATCAGCTCTCAGGATATCCAAATCAAATCCAAATTGGATGCTCAGGTAATTCGATTTATTTGTTTGCAAGTCTGATTTACTATATTAAAGTATCTTCGACTTGGTTTCCATAAATCACGACAGACAATTTTTTTCGCAAAAGGTTGCATGCACGCCACTCAAAATGAAAGACTAGCGGTCTTTATAATTTAGCGAGTGTATCAGGCATCTTATCCCAGGTTTCAAAGGTAGTAAACATCTGAGTATATTCGATTGCCTTTAGACTGATTACGTAGAAGCCAGGTCAATAACCACTGGAGACTACTTCGTCTCTTAGAAAGGTAATTAGAAGAATCTTCCCTGTTCGCTCACGGCCTTGAAAATTGCCTCTTTCGTCTTGCCTTATTGCTTTCCGGTTGGCCTAAAGGTTTGCCCTCTTCCGTCCCCTTGAAGGCATTGATGGGCCACGGTGCCAATATTATAGATCTCCGGGAGAAAGCGGACGCAAAACACTGTGCTTAGCTCATTTTCGCGGCTAGCCGTGCAGCCTTAAATCCACGGCTACCCGTGAACCTATTGGCTCCCATCCCTGAAGAGCGCACAACTTCCCTCCTGCATATTACTCCCTTGACCATAGATGTTAAGGGAAAGCTGCATGATACACCCATCTACTAACAGCACACTAAACACCTCCACACCACCTCCACGGAGGATGGTGACGGACACCGACGCCGGATTGGCGCCCCGTCCCCCAACAACCCCATCCGCAGCACGTACGGCACTGCTGCGCGACGCTCCTGCCTCACAGGACACCCCAATCTGCCGAGCTGAAGACCCTGCCCGCCATGGCGAGCCTATCGCAACGCAGGATGCGCTGACACTCCCCATCCACGCGCCCAGGGAAAGCGCAGGCCAGCAGAAACAGCAGCAGCAACAGCCGATCCCAATCACCCAAGCTGCCGCACGCATCGCACAGGCTCAGAAAGCAGCCCATGAGGCCAAGCTTGCCGCCCTCCAGGCCTTCTGCTCGGCGTTTGACGACGTCGCTCGGCAGCACGGTCATGGTCATGCTCGACTTCTGCCAGACAGTGGCCCGGCAAGTTCTAGGACTGCTCGAGACCGCGCTCAGCGGGCAAGAGCGACAACCGCCGCCCCATCAACAGAACACGCCTTCATACGCGCAGATTCTGAAGAGTGGCGCACAGCAACACAAGGAAGGAGCCCATGCAACGCGCCAACAGGCGCGCCAGCCGCACCCGACAACGACACCGACACCGACAACGACACCGACACCGACAACGACACCGATACCGACGCCGGAAGACCTTAGGGTCTTCGTTAGGCTCCACCAAGACTCGCCAGCTTGGCAATATGCCGGCTATGCTATCAGATACCACGCGGCGGAGGCCACTGGCTTGACGATACAGAACTTCCCAACGGCTACGAGGGTAAAGACGGGCTGGGCAGTGCGCGCGGCCGACGTCGCGGCAAAAGAGGCCCTGTTGCAGAATCAAAGCGAGATTTCCGGCGCGCTGCGCGCTACCGCAGTGGAAGCTTTCGAGAAATGGCATACCTATATAATCGATGGATGCCCCAGACACTTCTACAATGCCCCTGGCTTAGAAGAAACTGACTACTTGGCAGTGATCACTCATGAGGTTATTACACAGGCCCGACAGAAACCCATCAGCGTACGCCCGACGAAGAACGACGACACGACGAAACCCACCACCACGATCGTTGTAGCCTTCGAGAAGCCCGTCAACCACCGATGGCACCTTTTTGGCACCAGCAGGATGGCGAGGGCACTAGTCAAAGGACCCCCGGTGCGGCAATGCAGCAACTGTTGGGATTTTCACGCCCATTGGGCCTGTACGAAAGCAACCCGCTGTGCCAACTGCGGCAGGAAAGATCATGATGTTGCAAGCTGCCCGAACCCAGTGCAGTGCCCCAACTGTCTCGCGCCAGCTAAAGCGGAACATGAGGACTGCCCGGCGCGGCTCAAGCGAGGCAAAGACAGGCTCATACCATTGACCAAAGGACAGCATCGCAATGTCCGGAAGAAAGGCATCGAGTTGTGGTGCCAGCAGAACATGGAGCTTCTCACCAATGGAAGCGAGGTCGGCACTCCGCGGTCTTCGCCGTGTCCAGGCACGGCCCCGACCGCAACGGCGTCCCTGCCCACCAATGTGATTGCAGCTCCCGACATCCAAGGCACGAAGAGGCCCGCGAAGAAGCATCGCCGCAACCCGACAAACCATGAATAGGCCCAGAAGAGGTCAACGCGGCAGGGGCCCGATCCGAGTCTTCCAGGCCAACGTGGGGAAGATTCCGGAGTGCCACGACGTCGCCCTTCACTTGGCCGCCGCCAGTGGATTTGAAATAGTGGCGCTCCAGGAACCATGGACAATGGTCAGAGACGGCCGCTGCTTGACCAAGACAAATCCGTCTTTCGACACCTACTGCCCGGTGCAGACTTGGTCCGGAGAAGACTTATCAACACGCCCACGGGTCATGACTTACGTACGACGGGACAACAACCTCCACACTGAACAGCGAAACCCAACCCCTTCACGAGACCTACTGCTCTTAGAGGTCAACGACCTGACGGTCATCAATCTCTACAGAAATGGCCCGGACGCGCTCGAGGCGTTATTCACGCTTCAGATCCCCCGGAAGACCCTCGTCGTCGGAGACTTCAATGCCCGCCACCACTCCTGGCAACCTGGCGCTGACAACTACACTGAACAGCGAAACCCAGCCCCTTCACGAGACCTACTGCTCTTAGAGGTCAACGACCTGACGGTCATCAATCTCTACAGAAATGGCCCGGACGCGCTCGAGGCGTTATTCACGCTTCAGATCCCCCGGAAGACCCTCGTCGTCGGAGACTTCAATGCCCGCCACCACTCCTGGCAACCTGGCGCTGACAACTACGGGCAGGGCGCTGACATCTCAGACTGGGCCAGCCGGAACAGCCTCAGACTCATCAATGGACCGGGGGAACCGACCCACGAGGCCGGGAATACCATCGACCTGGCCTTCTGCACAGTGGCAGGGTCAGAGGCCACAGTAGAAGAACACCTGTATACTGGGTCGGACCATTACACACTCGTCTGTGTGGTGCCAGGACCAGCTGTTCCTCCACTTCGGCCCATCAAATACAAAACCACATCAGAGGAAGAGCTCAAGAGGTTCGGAGGACTGGTGGCGCAATGGGCGTCGCGGCTCCCAGCCACGGCAGAGACGGCGGACGAGGTCGACTGCCTCGCTAAGGCGCTGAAAGATATGCTTCAAGCCGCGCTTTCTGCCTCCGGCAGGAGAAGCGGCAAGCGCGCCACCGGGACTCCTTGGTGGACGGAAGACTGTGCTGAAGCCAGAGCAGTGCTGCTCGCACTAAGACGGACCGGAGACCCGAATGAATCCGACATTCGGGAAGCCCGGCGGGAGCTGCGGCGAGTAGTGAGGCGAGCCAAGGCGGCCTTTTGGAACAGACAAATCGCAGAGGCAGCCGACGCTGGCAGCATGTACAAGGTGATGCGCTGGACCAAGAGCTCGGGTCAGCTTAGGGCGCCGCCCCTAGAGATTGAAGGCGTCGTGTACGAGACGCAG
>KQ030698.1:0-10290 GCA_000956045.1 Hirsutella minnesotensis 3608
CTTTTGGTGGTTGATTAGCGGGAGGAGGTGGTTTGTTAACCACCCCCAAATGAAATTGTTGGTTTTTGGTGGAGATTTTTCAGATTGCGTTACCCAAAGGTGGGTGTTACCCCTTTGTACAGTAGGTTTCTCGTGTTGTCGGACAACACAAACTTTCTGTCCGTGCCATCCATGTTCGACAGGGGGCAATCCCGGGACCTTGTCAAATTCCCATGTAGATCAGCTGCCGGTATCCGACGCCAGATACCGCTGGTCCCATTCGTGCGCGCGTGGGCGACCCGCCGAGGCGTCTGGAAGGAACAAACCGAAATTCTCGTCGTCGTGGGCGGGAGAGTGAAGGGTTAGGGAACACGCGCCGGCGCAAGAGGCACCTCCGCGTACGTAGGGAAACGAAAGCGACGCAAAGTCGACGCAACCCGAACCCGGACCCGGACCCTAGAGACCGGGAAATTTGCTTTATCGTGCATTAGCGTCGTGCTGCCTGCGAGTGCGACCCGGCCCATCGAGCCGGTACGTACCGCCGGACCGTTCCCCGTGATCGGCCCGTGGCCGCGAAGTAGCGCATGATGAATACGGGGAAGTACGGCACGGCGGACGGTCCGCACGCCGGCGCCGAAAGCACTCGGGGCTCGACCGGCGGGGATGCGCACTATCCCCACACGGCCGCGACAGGCGTCGCGTGGCTCGTCTACCATCCAGGCCAACGAGCTCTCGTCTGCCGGGTGCACGGCTTCGCGGTGACGAGCCTGGTCAGCCACTTAGCCCGGCAGCACGCGGACGTGAACCTGAAGACTCGTCAGGCGATCACGGCTGCCCACGCACACCTAGATCTGCGGACGCTGAGCTAGTTCACGGTCCGATGAGGCCCGTGGCCGCCTTCGTCGGCCTGACGATCCACGACGGCCTGGCCTGCAGGGAATGGTCCCGATGTGGGTTTCTCTCGACGAGCCGCAAGAGGCTCAAAGTGCACTGCAAGGAGGCGCACGGGTGGCAGGTGAGCAGGGCCGACCCGGCGCACTGGACGGAGGTGAAGCTGCAGACCTTCTTCACCGTGCCCGGGGACGCCATCCGGTACTTCTGCGTTGCCGCGCCGGACGGTGACGACGGGAGCGGTGGCAGCCGGACCCTTGCCATACGCGGTGCCAGCACGCCGCGGGCGGGAAGAGATCGTGAGCTCGTCGCCGACATCACGGCGCAGTGGGCCGCGCAGAAGGCGCAACAGGACGAGATGCTGCGGGTCTTGGCGGACGGCGCGCTCAAGCACGAGCTGACGAATTGGCTGAACCGCACCGGGTGGACACTGCACTTCACGGAGAGGGACCTGCGCGAGATCCATGAGTGCAGCCGCATGCCGGGCCGCGACGACGACGAGCTACGCGTGCTGGCTGCGGCCCTAGAGCGGCTGTTCTTCTGGTGCTGCATCGACGGACTGCGGAGCTTCTACTTCTTTGTCGGCCCCTTCACGTTGCCGGTAAGCCAGGATTCGCTGGCTACGACGAGGCCCTTCTGCCTTCCTCGTCGCTCAGAAGGGGTAGGGGTGCCGGGGTGGCGATACCTTGACTCGTCATCCGATGACTCTGACTGATCTTGTCTAGTGGCAATTTTCTGGGGCTCGTCGCCTCTCGTAGTCGGACGTTGCCTCCTCTGACGCATGGTTGGCGATCGATCGAAAGTCTTCGTGGATTGTAGGCGCCCAGCTGGATGCGCTATCCAACCCCTGTTCGTTCGCTCTCTGGAATCGATCGCAATGTCGTCTCGAAGTCTACCCTCCATCTATTGAGTTTCGACGCTGCACGATCGCGCTCATCCTGCCCGTGATCCACCAATGAGACTGAACGCGAGATATTGTCCCACAGCGGAGCTGGGTTGCAAGTGCTCTTGATGCGCCTCCACTTCCGGGCCCGGCTCTGCCAAATGATAATACAATGTCTCGGGCTCTGCCCAGTCGATCTTGAGAAAGATGGTCGCCTCGCCAGTTGTCAACAGCCCATAGTTACTCCAGATCGCCCTCGATTATGTAATGATATGTCTGCGTGACCGCAGACGATACCAGCCTCTCTGCATGGTATTCGAAACGGCCCTCCAAGTCATCGGTCGGCGGGATCGTCTTTCGATTGACCACGTCCCTGTAGATATTCATCTGCTGCAGTCCCGCGCGCAAGTGCAAGGCCGTAAGTTTATGGGGCGCCTTGTACTCGGACACATAGATCATCCTCCGCCTTTCCGAAGATGAGTCATCGCATGATAGATGCAAATTTGATCGGGTCGCAGTCGATGATGAAGATCTCGCCGGTGGTCTGGTGTTTGCGGCGGTGTCGACAGGCTGTCCCAGGCGACAACTTCCTCAGCGATGTCGCTTATGGCGTGAGGGTGATGTGCAACTTGTGGATCATGCATACAAGGGGTGTGACCGTGCTCAACCGAGGTAATGTAAACCTAAGCTGTCACGAAGACAGCTAACTGTTTTCTCGTTAATAATGCCGCGTGAGGCTTTCCGTAGGTACACACATACACACATACACATACTAGTGTTAGAGGGAAGGATGCGAAGCTAAAAATAGGAGTCAAGGCATGACTGCAATTGTCCCCTGATGGATCGAACACCCGTTTCTATCAAGAAGATAGCCTACCAAGCCGCAGCACGCCCTGCCGCCCCGTTATTCATTGGCCCAGGCCATCAAAGCAAAGATGTGAGCAACAACATCCTCTCTATGTCGACCGTTCCTTATGTCGAACCACACCGTAGAGTATACATGCAGATAGCCGTCCGTATCGGCGAGCAATTCCTGATAACTGCGATGGAAGTCGTTGGAGATATGAAAGTGGAAGATTTTTATGAAGTGGCTAGCCGCAAGAATCGTGACGAAGCTATAAAAGTCCTACGATTAGTTCCAGGCTGGCACGATGAGAGGCAAGAGCTTACTCGGTAGTAGAGACTGCGAGAACTTCTGCGCATCGCACGGCCAACGCCTCTCCGACCATTTGAGCCAGCAGCTCGTCAGAGACGATTGGAATCCCGTCGATGACCTTTGCGAACGTTCGTTTGCCTTCTAGCATCGCTACGTGTTGGCGATTACCATCCATGTTAATAAACTGGATGCCTCCATCATCGACTGCGTGGATGCGCAGATTCTCGGCGAAAGAATACGTCTGCCGCTCGTCACGGAAGTAGAGAAATGGGTTCGCCTGGTCCCGGCGCTGGCCATAATTCAGCACGCAGCGGATGAAGCAGCCGGCCAGACGGACAGTAGCATCCTCGACGAGCGGTGCTACAAGCCCCTCGACGTAGCCCACGCTCGAATGAGACTCATTCGAGCCCGATGTTGCGGGCCTATGCTTGTAATCGGGGGAGCTCCCAAAGGTGAGTTGATCGGACGGAACGAAATCTTGGAGTTCCACAGGTCTTTTTGACGCTCGTTTGGATGCTTCCTTGACTGCCATCTCCGGGGGGGCGTGCTCAATAGAGCCAGTGCCAGCTCGCACAAACGGAGCCAAAGCTGCCCAGACATAGCCAAGACTGTCCGGCTGATAGTGCTGCACGAGCTGAGGCTCCATTTGGAATCTGAGGTCGTCGATGCTTTCTGGACCTTGGACCAGAGCGTCGATGCAGGCGTTGGTGCTCCTAGGGTTGCGAGGTAAAAGCCTGAGAGACTCAAAGAGAGGCAGACCTTTCTTAGGCTCCTTGCAGAGGACCCGGTGCGCAAATAAGTGTTCACGACCCCATTGACTGACGGCGCTCTTCCAGTGCCCAGAATGAAGTAGAGCAGAGAGGCTGTCCTTGCCCTTGACTCTCTGCTCAAAGGTGGACGGATCTCTAATTGTGTCGTAGTAAGACATGATTGTGGCATCTAGCAAAGAGCAAAAGATGTGACGTGTGTGTGTGTTTGTGTGCGTAGGTGTGGATGTGTGTGTAAGTGTGGGATAGTTCAGAAAGGTAGTTCGTACGAGAGGCAAGTGTATCCCCAGCCGGGCGTCCTCGACGATATTTAAGAGTAATGACGGTGGAGCGCGACGAGTGCCCGAGCATGTTTGCCGCTTCCAATTTGGGGGCCGTGTTTCAACAAGCGCCGTGTACTGGGCCAGCCGTCCAAAGAGAATAGGCGAACAGAAGAATGATCAAGGTGGGTGGGTAATGACTTGCAGCTTGCAGCATGCAGCAACTGCATGCTTTCAGAGGGGACAGCGCTTGCATCTAGGTATATACGATCAGCCTTTCCGAGTTGTCCACGTCCTTTAGGCTTGTCGCCGAGAGGAGGAGCGCCAAGAGACGACCACGAAGCGTTTCGATAGGCTTGTAGGGAACAGAGGAAATTTGGACGACAAGGGGATCAGGCGCCGACGGCTTCATGGCTGGATAGTCGAACATGTTGATGAGAGACGAGGTTATATTTGTCGAATATATGTACATGTGATCGCGATCTTCGGAGCTGAACAAGAGCTTGGACTATAAACGCATTAGTAGGTTAGCGGTGCTAGATGAGGGCCTGCATACCATTACACCAGCCGCCTGCTGAGATTTTTGCCGTCCCAACGCCCTCCATTGTAGTTGGCCGAGGGCAATTAAGAGCGCCACTAGGTACGGATCGTGTAATGACTCGGTGGGAGTGACCATTTTGAGTTTGAGCTTGCTCACGTTGATGGCAGGGATGTTGAATCGACGCATCGGCTGGTCGACCTTCGTCTTCCGTAGAGAGATAATGCGGCTACGGTCGACATGTGCAAGCACAGGGACGTGATCGCCGAGGCAGTAGTAGTGGCATGGAAGAGGGATACTGCGACTGCCGCCAATATGGAGGTAGAGATCGCACCTACGGGTGTCAAGGTTAGATGGTGTCACATGGTCATGTGCATCGACTCACCGCCAAGACAATGGTGAAGGTTCGAGGCTAAGAAACGAGCGTATTGATCCTTCCTTTGCCACCCATGAGTTTCGATTGCCAAAGAAATAGCCCTCAAAATCCCGAAATCGACGGGCAACTCGACGGGGATCTTCGGTCCACGGAATGTCCATCATGGCTGGTGGCGCAGGACTGCATTGGCTGAATGTGCAGGACAGGATCTCGAGATGCAATCTCGTCCATAGTAGAGGCTCGACGAGAACGCGCTTCCTCGGTTGGCGGCGAGCCGACTCATATATGGAAAGGGCCTCTGCATTGACATGTGGATTCGACCTTGGCGGAGGTGCCATCTTGTCGAAGCATGGAGAAGCGGATGTTTTGCAGGAGACAGATGAAGGAGATGACTCCGTTAAATTACAGGACGTGTTACAAAAGTCACATTACATAAGCCAGCTCTATCCACGGGCGACCCCGTACCCGTGCCACGCCCCACTTTATTTGGAATTCGCAAGCTCCCACCTCCTCAGAAGGTAGACAAGCTAGCGTAGTGGCTCTATGGGGGAACCCTCCGGGCGTAATACAAGCAAAAAAAAAGGTGGTGCTGGTCCGCGCTTCAGTCGCTGAATTTCCCCCTCCTCTTAAAAAAAGGTCCCTTGTGACTGGTCCTTGCTCCCTGAGGAACGAACTACATTTGCCCCCACTTTTACCCGTCGTCTTGTGCCTTCTCACCACCGTATTCACGGGAATCCACGGGTCTGGGATGTCGTCGCTCGCTGTGCGCCGCTCCAGAGGGGCCCGTCGTAAGGCGGTGGCCTTTTCCAGCTGCGCCTCATGCACTCGGCCGTCTACTTACAGCGGAGGAGCTTGAAATGACCTGGAGATTTCAGCCACTGCACGGGTCTCCAGGTCAGCCATCCTCAGACTGGAATGGGTAGCCAGCGGAGGACAATTGCTCAGATGGATATTTAATGCTCGAGCCCATCTTCACTCGCATTAGCAATAGGGGCAGCGAGCTCTACAGGAGTGGCACGGGCCTTCGCGCTGGGAACGCGCCGCATTTCGCGTTCTTGCTAAACGGGCGCAGGATTGGAAATGCGGTGCGTTCCTGGAAGCGAAATGAGAGCCAAAATCCGTAGACTGTAATTGGACCAAAAGTGGAAAAGCGCCGCGTTTTCATTCGACATAGTTGAGTAGGTAGAGAACGCGGTCTCTTCAGGCGAAAAAGGATTTTCCACGCTATTTTCACGTCATTTGATCCTGCGTAAAACTCGGAAACCCGATAAAAAGCTCAGCGCACATTAAGAAACAAACACAAACATCACCTCATGTGGCTAGATGGAAATCAGGCCCGGTTTTGCTGCACTAGGCTAGAATCGGCCAAGTCCTGGACGCATCAGTCGAAAGCGGCTTAGCTTTGACCTTTAGATTCTCATTGGTTCATCATGGTCACAACAGGGGAACCCTACGGGTACCTATCGGCCGCCAACGCTACCTGGTGGCCGGTATTAAGCAGGCCTTCCGTGCGATCACGTGAGCCGTCGCGCCTGTTTAGTTTTCCTCACGGATCTGTCTCCCTGACTCTCTTATCTTGGCCAGACCGATCCGTCAATCTTGCCTTTTACGCGACCTCAAAATGACACTTACAGAGAGGCACGTCAAGATCATTTCAGAACACCCACTCATTGATATTATTGATCCTTTTCGAGTCAAATTGCGCGACTCCAGTAAGGCTGACGACCCGTGACAGGAAGATATTGCGGGTCTTCTCTCAGCTTTAGTTGGCTCTACGGCGGCTTTCAGCCTCCCTTCTCCCGACGATAGCGGTAACCTGGCAGTCAAGCTCTTCACCATACAGCAGCATGTCCGAGGAGGTACGGTGAAGCCTGACCATTTCCGCTCTCTCGTACGCTGCGTCATAGACAACGAAAGCACCGACATCGACATCTGGGAAGCCGTCTTTACGATCATCGAATCCCTCGGCGCCCTCACTCCCCCGTCCAGCATCGCACCGACTTTCAAAGGAACACCAGTCAAGACAAGCTCGAGTCGACTGGCCGACAGCGAAACGCGCGAACTCGTCGAATCGGAGTTGTTCTTCGAGATAAAAGACTGCACATTTCGCAATGTTGGGGGATTTTGGGGGAAGTTCTTCGACAGCGAGCGTTGGCACAAGGAGCAGAAAGCGATTCTGAAAGAAATCATGGGTACACATGATGGGAAGAGATGGATGGAATTTCCAAAGTCTACAGACGAGAAACAAGTTTGGGATTGGATCCGTTCCCTGGAGGAACGCTTCTTATCTGGTGCACGCCACCGGCTTCATACTACCAAGACGGCCAACCAGTTCAAGGATCGGAAGGGACAGATGGACCTTTTCTTTCAGGCGCCACAAAAGCACGCCGCTGATGCGTTTTGGTACAAGAACGTTCTTGTCGTTGGCGAGCAAAAAAAGTCACACGACACGAGCAGATTCAAGGCCGATCTTCTACAAGTCACACGCCATGTACGCAGTGTGTTCGCTGACCAGCCCACGCGTCGTTTCGTTCATGCTTTCACTCTCTGCGCATCAATCATGGAGCTCTGGGTTTTTGATCGATCAGGACCGTACAGCTCGGGGCCATTCGACGTCCACAAAGAGCCAGACAAGTTCGCGCTCGCATTAGTTGGATATGCAACCATGGACGACGATGCGATGGGCTTGGACATGTTCATCGAACGGAAGGAGGGTTTCCGCTATATCACCTTGGACGACGTGAATGGCGGTGAATCAAGGATTCAGCTAACGAGTCCGATGATGAGGCAAAAAGCTGTCGTGTGTCGAGGCACAACGTGCTTCATGACACGCAGCAAGCATGTTGCGAAATTTTCATGGGCATCGGATAAGCGCGACTTGGAATTCAAGCAGCTCAAGTTAGCAGAAGAACGAGGCGTCAAAGGAGTGGCCAAAGTTGTGGCGCATCGCCGAATTACTACCATCGCGGACTTACGGAAGGGCCTCATATTCGCAGATCGTCACCGCTTTCGAAACGATGATATCCATGTCGACGATTCGCCATCGGCTACGGCAAGCACGAACTCTTCAAGTCAGAAGCGCAAGTCGTCGTCGGATCTTGCCTCCGATGACACGTCCGAACCTAAGAGGCGGCGGTCCAACAGAAACAAGTCCAGTCTGATGCAGACAGTCAACAAACAGCTCTCGATAAACAAGAGGAAGCCAAGTTTGTACTCGACCTGCGAAGATCCGTGGGACAACAGGATATACGTTTGTCTTGTCGTCTCGCCGGCTGGTCGAGTCATCAGCGACTTTGAATCGATCAAGGAGCTGCTCGAGGCGATGCGAGATGCGATCAGAGCACATCAATCTCTCTATGTTACTGGCAATATACTGCATCGCGACATTTCATCCAATAACATCATTATCACAGCCTGAGACGGCGGATGGCTTCAACGGCATGCTGATTGACCTGGACCTTGCAAAAGTGGCAAACACTGGCCCAAGCGGAGCGCGACATCGGACTGGCACGATGCAGTTCATGGCCGTTGACGTACTGCGCCAGGTCGACCACACTTACCGTCATGACGTGGAATCTTTTTTCTACGTTCTTCTTTGGATGTGTGCGCGCGAAGCATGGTCCAAGCCAAAGCTGAGTCGCGGAGGTCGCCCGCCTAGGGATAGCCTTCTACGAAAATGGGAGATCGGTAGTCTCAAAGACATTGCCAGGACCAAGGCAGGAGACATGACTGTAGATGGACTTGAAGAGATCTTGGGCGAGTTTCCGGAGGAATTGGATGTAGTCAAGCCTCTTTGTCTCAAGATCAGATCGACGTTGTTCGGAGACACGGCAAGACTGAACTTTGGGACTCCTACCGGAGACTCTGACCAGCTTTACCAGCCCATCATAGCGGCGTACGATGAAATTATCAGTGATATATAGAAGACACCTTCTCTCTGACGAAAGCATCCGAAGCCACAAGTTGACAATAAGTCCTGAACTCGGTCCAAAGCACCCAAACTTGGCAGGAGCTGGAGCCAGTAACGAAACCCCTTTTCCCCACGTCTTCGTCATGCGATATTTCTGGTCTGACTGCCGGCTTGAACCAGGGTTGCAAGCCACTCCACTGAATCCACTACAGGCCTCAGTGACGTGGATGGACCCAAATCCACGGCGTTCGTCGGTGTAGTGGATACACTTCAAGCCTCAGTGGAATGGAATGGATGTAGTGGATTAGATGTATTATTCATCCACGGTATAACACATGGTCACGACTGCTCGAATCGAAAGATCCTTGAGAAATGGGCCGCTCATCACACTGCGTGAGTCGGGCAGTTAATCGGTCTTCATGTGACAGGCGAAGCCATGCTATACAAACCTCGCGCGGCCGCTTTGCCATGCTAACACACTATGCCACGTTCCACTCCTGAACAGTCTCATTTGTCGAGCTCACAATCTTCGCGTGCGGCTTCTCGTCAGCTACTGAGACGAAGAATGGGTCCAAGTCTCGAATAATCCCCGCCCGAAGCCAAGAGCGCAACACTTGACATTCTCCAATTACCTGCGCTTCAAGCCGACTCCGCAAAGGCGTCACCATTTGTCCAGCCGCTGAGAAAAGCCGCTCACACTCAGCTGACATTGGTTGTATTGTCAAGAAGTCAAGCGCCATTCGCGAAAGTCGTGGATACTGGAATCGTTTCTCATGCCAGTAAGCAAGAGGGTCACGGACCTGGGCGTCACCGCTGTCATGTTTGGAGATCCAGTGTTGGTACTTATCTTCGAATAACTCGAGGCTATCGTCGCCATGGACGTTCGGAGCTGCACACCGACTCTCCTCTAGGAATTCCTGGAAAGGATTGCTGTACGTTTTGCGCCGTTTTGGCGCCTGAGTATCCTCGACCACAGCCCTCGGGATACAGCAATTCCCTGATATTCGTAATGCCAGACATCGTGGACAATTTTCTTGGCTTGTCGAATCCATCCGGGATTGTCGACCCATTTCTGATCGAACCACTTCCAGCGATACGCTGGATGCAGAGCCAACCCAGCGTAATAGATAGGAGTATCACTCAGGAGTTGATAATACTTATCAAGCTTCTCCCATCCGAGATTGATGTTGATCCTAAAGTGCTCGGGGTCTGGAAACCTTTCTGCCATAGTTTTGTAGCTCTCGAGCTTTCCGAGGAGAAATTCGAAGCCTTGGACTACATCCCAGATATTTCCATGGGATCCTACCCAGCCACGTTTCCGTTGGCGAATCTGGCCGTCGCCCTCGAGCATCTTGATTGTGCATTCGTAGTAGCCAAGAATCTGCGCAAATATCTCCAAAACTTCCCAGTCTTTATCGGATAGCTGATGCTCGGCTTCGCAGATCATAGATGAATGGGTGTTTTGGCAATTTTTTTGCCGAGTCCCCTTTTCGACTTACGTTGCTGCTCGAACTCGATTCGGTGCCGCGC
>KQ030698.1:22248-41011 GCA_000956045.1 Hirsutella minnesotensis 3608
AAGCCCAACCAAGGGCCGAGAAGGGTTGCTTGCAGACTCGGACTCCTGAGCTGTGGTTGGCTGCAGGCCGGGAGTTGCAGGTTCGGCTACGAGGGCTGCGCCAGGAATAAATCATCCGCAAAGGGGTCACCCGGGACCTGACCGATGGCCAATGAGTGAGTCACACCGACGTACCGTACAATCGAGAGTATTACCCAGCTCAAGTATCCGTAGGATAGTAAAGATTTGATGGTCGTATACGAAGTGAGTCCTACAATTCAGAGCTTTCGTGGCAATCTATAATGGTAGGCGTAGGCTAGGATGATATGGACCGTATCTCCTTTCTTAGGAGCCCGGTGGGGGCCGTTGTTTCTTCATACTCCATGAGTCCATAAGTGGTGATGCCTTCAATTTTAATATGGCTCCCATTGTACGAAGTATACGGAGTACATACAACTAGGCACTTGATCTCGGGCGGGGTAAGGCAGAATAGTATATATCTTACGAGACAACCTTTATAAGTTACAGTGGCAGCCTGGCAAGGGGTGGTCCGACCCCCTTGCGGATGATTTCTCTCTTGGCGCAGCCTTCGTGCCGACTACCGAATCCATGTCCAGGGGCGATGATTGGTGCCCTCTCACCCATCCAAAAATCCCCGAGGGTGCCGTTGCAGAATGCAGGCATCAGCCAAAGCTCAAGGCCGGTTTCGCATCTTGGTCAGTGATACATGTAACACGTTGCCGCGTCGAGACGGGAAGATGAACGTCTGTTCCCCCATCAACCTTCACAAGGAGCCGACCGCCAAACCCACCAAGGGGCTCTCCAACGACTCTATGACATGGCAGGGCCGGCCCCACCGTCGCCATTCACGCGGCTGGCAGATGTCTGGCGCTGTCTGTCCCTCCGCAGTGATGTTGACGACATCATGCTTGAGCTATTGGGCCGTTTCTCCCTCGACAAGATCCACCGTAGCGCTGACAAGAAGCCGTATCAGAAACTGGTCACGACGCTGCTCGTTCAGCTGAACGCGATCTTCTACATCCAACGCTTGACCCTCCCGTCCGAGTCCCTCCAGGTCGGCCGCCATCTCGGCTTTCTCCTCAGCTGGGAGGTGGCGGCAAGATGCACAGAGCTGGTCCTCCAGACCGTCACCGAAGGCCGCGACAGCCTCTGGGAAGACCACTGGCTCAGGGCCAAATACTTGGCCGACTTCCTCTTGTCCGCCCTCCGACTCCTCTCCCTCCACCCTCGGCCGCCGTCGCATCAGACGGCCAAGGACCGCCGCGATCGCTTTGCCTGCATCCACAGATATCTGGAACAGGTATTTGACAACTATCCGGGACCCAACTCGTTCCTTATGGCCGTGTGCAAGGAGGTGACGAACCGCCTCCAAGAAGACCCCAGCTCCCTAGGCTTGCCCCAGAGGTTGAGGCATGAGCTGCCAACCTTGGCATCCGAACTGGTATCTCTTGTCCTTCTAATTCTACCATGATGTCAGATTCTGACCCGTGATATCTGGTTGCGTAGTATCCCCTGCCACCGTGCTTGCTACCCCCCTACCTCTCGGACCTCGTACCGCCCAACGACTTCTCCGTGAACTGGCTCTCCCAGTTCCTGGCCCTACGAGACGTGTCCCAGTTCATTGTTGGCGCATCCATTCAATATGCCGTGAATCGAGAAACCCGCGACGTGCGCCTACTCTCGTCATCCGCAAGGGCTCGGAGCGCCCTGTTGAATTCCCTCAATAATATGCGCATCCCTCGCCATCTGTCAAAGATGGATCTGTTGGCGTCCTTCAATAGCTGGTTTCGAATCATTCTCCCGGATGCGTTGCATCTCTCAGGCCGGGGCTCGGTTGAACCAACCGTCGATGAATACGAGCTGGATGCACTGGGCGCCCTCTGCAAGAGGCTCAACGAACGGCAGATGGTCCATCGTGTGAGCGACAGGGAGATGATGCTCAGCATAGCACAAGTTACCAGGATGGTCCAGCTCCAGGACGATCCAAGCGGCCGTTGCACCACCGCCCGCCCAGGCCTGTACGTGTTGAACTGCCCCAAGTGCCATGTTGTGGGAGGTTCCCAGCTGAGATCTTGCAACGTTGATCTTCCGGTATGTCAATACGGAAAGCATCCCCCCTTCCCTCTTTTCTTCATGTTCTTTCAGAACGAAGAAGAATGCTATCAGAACCTCGCCATATTCTGGCTGATACAAGGGCGACCCTTTCTTCTAGTCCGATCCAAAAGAAGGATTCAAAATTAGTCTCCCGCCGCAATCAACTTGCATGTACTGTGAAGAGCAAGTCACCATGGCTCGCGAGGTGCCTCTGGCGCGACGCACTTGGGAGCTTCTCAGGCCTCTCGAGACTGATGCAGATGCAGTTAACGTGAAACTGCACACGTCGACACAGTTCGAACTAGAGCCACTCCAACTCGAGGCTTACGGGCCGTTCCACGATTTGAGATACACCAGCACTCCTAACGCGGGTGATCGGCTATCGTCCGACACTAAACTTCACCATCACTATGGACGCGTGTCCTCAGACCCGGCCTTCTCCTTTGAGGGCCAAACTCGTTCTGATTCTCCGACCCTGCCAACGCCTCAGTTGTCCAACTTGGTCGGTAGCCGGCTTTTGCCCAATATCAACCACCTGGATCCATTGCGAACCGAAAGTTCAACCCACTGCTGGGCAAGAGCATTTCTGGGCCCCAGCCCTGGGATGAACCAGCCAAACCAAGAATCGAACGACCTGATCGAAGACTCAAAAGGCGTTACAAGACCAAGCCAGGCCGGAACGGAACATTCATCCCCGCTGTCCTCCCTTACCGCGGATGTTCCGATACACACGCCTAAATCGGTGGCTTCTGGATCCGACAAGGGAAAGCCTTCCAAATGGAGACTGCCATTCTCTTCAACGAAAAAGGCCCATTCAGGGGCCTCGGGAGACCCGAGCTCCGTGTCGTCAACCATGATGGAAGACCAAACGCTCGAGGAGATTTCACTAGGGGCATTGTACGGCTATGGGCGGAAAGCATTAGGCAAAGGCAATGCCGCCAGATGCATACATGTCCATCTTTCCCCGAATTCAACGTTTGCACTCTTCTGGACTCAGCTGATGATACAGGTCTGGGATGTTGGAACGTCGCCGGCGACCATGACGCGGTCAATTCCAACAGCCTGCAATTGCATCCTGGCGGCCGTGACGAAGCGATATCTGGCCTACATCGTCGGGACTAGAAACCAGAAACTCGTGGTAAGGCGCCCATGCTCCTCCCGTGGCTCCTTGGTTGTATTTACTCATTTCACTGTCGCCTATAGCTGCGGATTGTGAACCTTGTCCAAACATCCGTCGCCGCGGTCGAGTACCGCATAGCCTCGGATCCATGGTGCAAAAGCATCGCCATCGACCGACAAGAAAACTATGTAGTGGTTGGGTTCGATAACTGCATCGTCCGCTTTTTCAACGCAACGCACGCGGAACAACCACGAGAGCATCGCCTTCACAGCCCCTGTCAACACGATTGCAGGGGCTGTCCCTCGGTCGAGACGCTGTCCTTCTCCAACGACGGCCTCGCTCTCCTTGCCAGCACTCGAAGCCCCAGAAGCGGCGTCATACAGATCTACCTCTGGCGGGTTCCCTTTCTCACCTTCCAGGAGCTCGATGCTTGCCGATATCCCGTCCCGCTGCACGAGTCCGAAGACAATGGAGTGTCTTCGGCACTCTTCCGATCCGGGCAGGGAGACGAGCAAGATCTGATCTGCATCACAACCTGGACGCAATCGGGCATCCCGGTACTGGTCCATCCGCAGGAAAGATACAGAAGCGAGATAAAAACAGACCCGTCGAGCCGCCATGGCAAGCTCGGCAGCCGCATCCAGTGCGCTGCGTTTTCCCCCTCAGGGCGGGAGCTGGCAATGGTCAACGACAAGGGGCATCTGTACCTGATCCTAGACCTTAATTCGAGCCCAAGGAATATTCGCAGAATAGCAACCTCCAAGGAGCTGACTGCGAAGACGGTTTCTCTTTCGATGGCCTTTATGACAGTGTCCGATGAAGAGTTCACAGTGCTTGCGTGGGCCGATTCTGCCAAAGCGATGGCTTGGATCAAGAAAGTATCCGTCGCCCCGCGAGTATGTCTCACGAGCATAAAATCCTAACATACCCATTCCCCAATCTCGCTATGGTATGGCGTTGGACAGGCGCTGACATTTGCAATGTGTGCAGGTTCATCAT
Source organism: Hirsutella minnesotensis 3608 (assembly GCA_000956045.1). NCBI lineage: Eukaryota > Fungi > Ascomycota > Sordariomycetes > Hypocreales > Ophiocordycipitaceae > Hirsutella > Hirsutella minnesotensis. Next base: position 26,462 of record KQ030698.1, read on the forward strand.
GGCACTACAGAACGTCATGATGTTGTCTACGTTACCTCTTCTCAACCGCTTAAGCGTCCCGAACTGCCGGGAAGCCTTGGGCCTAGCGCCGAACTATCAGGGGATGGCATAAGGCCACTGTCGTTTCCGGCAGAGCTGGCTGCGACGGGGCGAACTGTGCCATTGGACAATGTCAACAGAGTGGCGAGACAGGGGGTTCACCAGGATCATAAATGAGTCCTTCGGTATCGATCGATTCGATCGATTGTGTGCCTTCTTTAATCGACTGAACAGGAAATGACATGAAGGGTGCGAGAAGAGAAACCTTGAGTAGCATGATATTCTGTTCATCGAGCACATAGGTTGCCTTGGTCGCCTCCTCAATGGATGCCCTTTGTGCGCAAGCGACGAGCGCGTTACAACCCCCCACGCCCCTACCCGACCCCCCAGCCGCTCCGGCTAGCTGTCCGTCATTCAACCGCGGCATTATAGCTTCATAGGCATAATAGCCGAATTCTAGAATGATCGTAGAAGTAGGCGAGGGATCATACATACGGCCATACCTACTAGATAAGAACTCGATCCCGTCCGCTCTCGGCACGTTAAACTAAACTAGGTGCCCAAAAGTCTGCGAACGCGCACCCCACCACACCGTACTACCAATACGCGCACCCAACTTCAAACGCACACAACTTTACGAAAAGTGAAGTAATTCAGAATCTATGTATAACATATGATAGCTGCTCTTCTGGCGTTTAATATTTTGTATAATAACCCCGTGCGCGACGCACAGCCGCGAGGCGGCGAGGCATCGACTCTACAAGCCTGTCGAATAGGTCCTGCGACAAGGCGTCCCACGCAACCTTCAATTTCTCTTCCAGTTCTTCGATTGAGGCGGCGTTTCTTTTGAGGTCATGAAGATGAGGGCATAATTCAATTACCTTCTGCTCTAGAGCGCGCCAGGCGTGCTCAATGGGGTTGAGATCGGGCGAGTGTGACGGCCAGTCGATGTACTCGATCGCCTGCGCCTGTAGCCACTGCGGCGTGCCGGCGAAGTTGTGTATTCTCGCGTTATCTTGCTGGAAACGCCTCGTGCCGTCATACACGGGCAAGAGACCCTCCCGGAGAGCGTTGCGATAGCTTCGAGCAGTGTAGCCGCGCCGGTTGGCCGAAGGATCGCGCCGCATGATCACAAGGGGGGTCCGGCCGCCTTTCCAAATACCCGCCCATTACGCTTCCACTCGGGTCGGACAGCTCGACGGATCGTATTACGGGATACGCGACCACCCATCGCACCGACGAGCGCCCGGTATGTGACTTGCCGACGTCTTTTAATCATGAGATTTATATACCGTAATTCTCGGCCATTGAGCTTCTTCGGGCGCCCTTTTCTTAGGCGATTTTCCAATATATGGCTATTTTGCCAGCGATTGAAGATGCGATGTACTGTCGACTTCGTGGTGGAGAACTCGGTCGCGACGTCTTGGAATGAAAGACCCGACCTTTTCTGACTATCACAGCTTTCTGCACGGGGCTAAACTCGTGATTAGTCTGACGATTTGCGCTTAAATCGGTACCAAAGGCACGCTCATGCGACATCGTGGAGGCAAGTTATGGTGGATCAAAGTGTGATGGCGCGCGTCTTTGTTATGATGGTGGATGTGGGTGTGTGTGTGTTTATTACGCCCGGAGAATGACTCTAATAGGGCCTAGACGTTCTGACTATTGACGCTTCGATACACTGATGCATGACACCCCAAGCCCCACGGATCTTCTTACGCTGCGCCAACCATTCCACTGTTTGCTCCATGACAGACCTGCTTGAAGGTCAATTTCTCCAAGTGTTCAGCATCCTATCCTCAGCAACTGAAGCGCGATTTGTCGAAGTTGAAGCTGGTTGTGTTGTCGTTGATGGTGGTTGGTACGCCGATTGTACTTGACGAGTTTTTCTAATACAAAATGACTCTGCTTTACGGTTCTCCCATTGAACTTGACGCTGTCCCTGTTGACGGGCGGGAACCCGGGTGTACCCTGTTTCACCAGGGGTGCCTCCAGCCGGCTTCGAACCGACCCCTCTGCGACGCAAAGGCTCCAGACGTGTCACCACTACGCCATGGAGGCTGGATGTGGGTGGGTGGGGCGCGCGTTCGCAGACTTTTGGGCACTTTCGTTGAAGGTGCATGGCCCGAGTAGACTCGGGGCAGCTTCAGTGTGGCAGCCAGCCAACAGCTGGTGGCGAGGCCTTGATGTCAGGTGGCGACGTCGCCCCAAGGGCAAGCGCGGTGTCCGGACTCGTCCACCTAAGACGTCATTTCGACGAGTCGCACAAGGCTTTAAGCTACCGTTGCAGGGTCCCGTAAGCCCGGTCGCTCTGGACAAACCTGCATTAATGTAGCAGAGCTTTGCCGTGAAGGGTTTGCTTGTTCGCCTATAATTGCCATGCTGTAGCAGACTGTCGTCCATCGGCGAATGGTGCGGTTTCTAGATGCTATTTTTGGACCGTTACGGGGAAGCAGGCCAACCACAAGATCGAGCCTAGAACAAAGAAACAGAGACAGGGGCGAGTCGGTCGCTTCAATTCTACGGATACGTTACACTGTTACAGTAAGGGGAAAGCGTAGATTGAACTGCGGTCTGACGACACGAGCCAGCAGCGGAAAAAAAGAAAGACCGGCCGTCAGGGCTAAAACTGCAAGGTCCGTGCCCACGACTTTTTGGAGCGGACATGTGACACCTTTAGGTGGTGCGAGCTCGCGAGTTCCAAATAAAGGTGGGGCGTGGCACGGGTAGTTGGCCTAAGCCAACGGGTAGACTAGTCCCGGCGAGGGTGTCTGCATGCACCGCACCAGAGCGTGCTGTCCTGCCAAAGGAGCGCTGTGCTGAAAGGCGGCTTGATGGCCCCACGAGCGACACGGTCCATTGAATTTTCAGAGGTGACGGAGCTGCAGTCGATTTCGGGATCAAATGATTCCGACGCGAAGCTCTTGGGCAGCCTTTTGAGCGTCGAACAGGGCTCGTGACATGGAGGGATCCTTCTTTGACAGGCGGCTGCAATAAACGCGCCCGGTGACCTGGCCGGACCACGATGCGCATGGGCGAGCCGAGTCGAGGATGCAGGATTGGCGTGCAAGCATGGGAAACCGGGGCCAAATGCCATCTTTTTGCACGAGGAATGACGAGGGTCCCCAGCGGTACTGAATCAGCCAGCAGGGTCCAACAAGGGACTCATGTTGCGGCGAGATTCTCAGTCTGACATGCCCAATCATTGGCAATCAAGCATTTCATTTCTCCGACACTCCAACATTGACGTTGCCTCTTGAGACCCGCCCGAGCTGCTGCGCGAGCTGGGGGCCTGGGGCGCAGTCTGGAGGCCCAGAGATCTCATTGCCCAGTGCCATCGATTCATCCAATCACGTAATGGGTACCTTTGTCTGCTACGCAATTTCCGCAAACTTGTACGAATACGTTCGATACCAATGGACTACAGCTGCAGCATCGACTTGAGCTCGAGGCGGTCGAGATTTGCGAGTTAAAGTATGCGGGATGCACAGGGGAAAAAAGAAAAGGGGGGGCGGTTTCCTCGTCGACACAGCCGATGTTGCGCAAAACGAGCGGCCCGCGTTGGCGCCAATGGATGATACAACGACAGGATCGGGGGGCAGAGAGGGATATCCTCAACCAGCCCTCACAAGGGACGGGAATAAGCATATGACTTCAGAGTTTTGGATCAGCAGGGTCTTTTGCCTTGTGCCATCTCTCCAACCCTGGTGTGCTTGATAATCTTTTGGTACTTCGTACAGTAGCACTCTGCGACTTCACGTGGACCGTGGCCAAGCAACAAGTGTCCAGGGAATCTAGGCCCGGTGGGCCTCACCATGGACCCTTGGATCTCGCTGGCGTGCATGGGCGCGTGGTGGATGCCGGGCTCTTGCAGGCATCATCCGGCGGGGGCATGACCCCGGTCTGGTTACGCCATACCTGCGCCGGGGGTTGCCAGAACACCAGACGGCTTGCCAGAGGGTTGGTGGTGTCCGGTGAGATGGTGTGTTTGACGGACGATCAGCCCAAAAGGCACCAACTGTAAGATAGAGTGACGGGAGGGGCGTGGGGGGCGTGACAATATGTTCCTAAGGAGAAGGATTGAGCAAGGCACAGTAATCGCGCTTGAGCAGCCAACATGGAAAGCTGGGTGAATCGATAGCAGACTCGAATCGAATGTCGCTCGAGACGGTATGCAGTGAAGTAAGGGAACGGCACCTGACGTACGTACAGTACAGTGCCTGACCTGCGGAACATAGCGGAGTTGTTTCCTTCCAATCTGGCGCTGGAATAAGCTGGTCCGTAAGCCTCCTGTAAGCCCATGCTCACGGTCGAGTACCATGGAAAGCCAAGAGCACGGCACGTCAGGCGCTTTAAGTACGGAGGTTGGGCACTAAAGTATTCAGACCAGCTTAGGTCACTCGGATTACATAACACCGTGCAAATCAGTTTTCCCCGGTTTTCGCACTGTTTCTTCACTCTACAGCTTGAAAAGCTCTTTCCCTAGTAATTTGTATGGAGGGACGGCTTCACATGCACAACGGCGCAATAGAGAGCTTTGGCATCAAAAGGGGTTTAAAACGGTCAATTGGCCACCTAATTCGCCGGACCTATCACCAATTGAGCTTGCATGGTTCATGCTCAAATGCATCACATCAAAGAAGAAGATTACGTCAAGGGCAACGCTTAAAATACTGCGTCACACCTTGCACTTTAGGGATGTTGGTGCAAGGCGTACAATCAGCCGAAGGCTGCGAATCTGGCCAACAGTCAAGCAGTCACCGAACAAACAGTACAGTATCCACAATCATACATTCATTACGTACCCCCGATACACGAGCATAACGTTCACGTGGACATGGACACGAGCAAACAATGCCTCTTCGGTAGGTGTTGAGCTCGGGCAATCGGGCCGGTACGGGGCCAAAGTAGAGCTGGTTTTCCGCAGAGAAGAAGGCTCGTCGGTTTCTCGGTTTCTCATCCTTTCGGTAGCAGCGCGAAATGCCGTCATCTATTCCCATCTGAAACCAAAACTCGCGGCATCGGCTGCAGTATTCCATCTAGTCATTGTCGAACTTGGCCCAGAACTCACGGAGGGTGGGCCTATCGCAGTCCGTCAAGGCGCAAGCATCTAGGTCGCCAGTCCACGCCGGATCTTGCGCATGGAAGACCGCCGATTCTTCCGGTGGAATTATCACTTGACTTCGAATACGCCGTGGCGGCCGCGACTGTCGACGGATTCGCCTTCCCTGTTGTCTCGGCCGCCCTCCTGTGCCAGGGGCAGCACCACGGCGGCCGCACCTTGGCCGCGCAGAGTTGCAGACGGCTGCTGCAAGCGACTACGAATAGGGCTTTCATACACGGAATCGTTGTCGCCGTTCTGGCCTTCGTTCTGGGAATCGGGATCACAATCTGCCCCTAATTGGTCGACGTGGTGACGCGGTCGAACGGGCGAAGGTAGCAAGTTGAAATAGTCCTCGGCGTCCATATCAGATTCAGAGAACCGGTCTCTGTCGTCTCCTTCCTTAGCTACCCGACCCTCATCCAGAAGCCCGCTAGGCTGCAGTCGATCTTGACTTGCATCTACCTTTCCTGGTTAGCCGGAACAAACTGCTTGCGACGGAAGCGCAAGAATATCTTTACCCAGAACACCTTAACCTTCTGTGATGCCGAGTTGGGATATAGAAGGGGTCAATGACACAGTTTCCCCTGCACGACGTTGTAAACGGTGGTCGCCCTGGATCGCGGCCCGCCCGGCTCTCGCTCTGGCAGAGTCATCTTCGTCCGTTCTCTTCGAAGCGAGAGACTCACAGTCCTACTTGACGTAGGAACGGTGGCGGGGCTCCTTAACCTCAGGTTCGCGCCCCTGGAGCTAGCGTACTTCAATTTGTCAGTATTGAACCTTCGAAGTGGGAGAGTCGAGACTGACCTGACATGAGAAATGCGCTGGTCGCGACAGCTCAGGCAGTTCCTAGTTGTTCCAGCCGAGGTCCTTTTGCTAACGAAATCAACCGCCGGCCTCTCCTCGCCACAGCGGACACAGACAATATGCATCATCGTCTTAAAAGCCTTTGGGCACATGTTAAATGAAGAATGTTGGTTAAAAGGGGGTTGAGACTAAGAATGTTGGTAAAAGGGGTAAGTACCGGGGCCTGCTGGCTAGGCCCCACTTTTTAAGAGCCGTCGTCCAGTTGCTCCTCGTTTTGCGACCGTACATACAAATTTGGGACCAATCAGAGCCCAAGAAACTTATAATCCCTGTCTGGACCAAACTCTCATATTGGGAAACTTATTCTGATTAATGTAAAGTCAGCCTACGGCTGAATTAATACGTGGAAGAAAGCTTGGGCATTGTTCCCGCAAGAGAAGCTACAACGGCTTGTGGAAAGAATACCCGGCAACATCCAATGGGTGCTCTATTTATATGGAAATAACCTATGAAGAAGGCAGCGATCCGCCGGATCTAACCAACCAGCAAAGGGAAGAGCTATATGATGAGATTGAGTTTCTTTTGAGCCAATCGAATCCGATTCTGCCTGGCCTGGAAGCTCTTATAGAAGCTGTGGAAGAAGGCGTTGAGGAAGGTTGGCAATAGGGATAACGTCATAAACCCCAAGTGACCAACTGACGGCAAGACGTTAAAGAGGACGAATTGCCTAATTAGGCAGGGCATGTGGATACAATACTGTATTGTGCTGCACGGTGTTATGTAATCCGAGTGACCTAAGCTGGTCTGAATACTTTAGTGCCCAACCTCCGTACCTAGGTACCTTTCAATTGCCACGGAAAGCGCCAGGCAGATTGCTCGTCTCCACGCTTTGAGAGTCAGCTACGGAGTACAATACCTAGACGTAGAGGCGTCCTGCCCCCCTCCCACCCTTCATCCAGCACGCCCCTCTCCCCCCCAGCTCCTTCTAGACCTAATCGAATTGGGGGCGGCGCTTTACGCCTTGTACCACCGGACGCCTGTAGTGACGCACGCATTCCTGATTTATAAAGACCCTTTCTTCTTCCCATCCGCTGCGAGTGCGTGAACCCCCCTAGTCAGTTCAACCTTATTCCATAAGCTACATTTGCATCCTTGTCTTCGCAAACAGCGACTATCAAGCCTTCTTCGCAGCCCTTTCACACCGTTATTCCCTCATCTCTCGAAAGTCGAGGATCACGCCGCACCCAAGTCACTCAAACTCAAATAACAGGCCTCTCACCTCGCGACTCTTCAATATGCCCGGCTCAACTACTTATCCCATTTCCGCCCCCGTCTCTCCTCCACCTCCTCTGAACTTGACTTCATATTCGCGGTTCATCCATGCGCACACGAAGCGGCAGATGGAATCATTCGGTGCTATCACTCACCAACCGCCAGGGGCCACTCTGTGTCTTCCACCAGCAGTTCGTTAGCCAACGGTATCGGGCCTGATTACGGTTCATAGTTGGCCGCAGCACGCAATGTCAAGGATAAGCTCATATAATCTTCACCTTCTGGGCATTTTGTCTTTCTCATAAGCACATACGACACTTTGCGCCAATTTTATTCAATCTCTTTTGACGAAGTTGACAACGTCAACCTGGGAAGCATTTGCGGCGTTATGAGAGGACTTGTACAAAGTTGTTGGTCCATGTATAAACGGGATCAGGGTGGTTTTCCATGAATGACATGGAGAAGGTATGGATATGGATCCATGTATTTCCATATAATTGACTAAACCAGACCCCTAACAGGGGTTCCTACAAGGGGTTATCTACAAGGCTCCTTTCATCGTAATCGTTGTAAGCCCATGTTTACTGTCCCTTGAATCCCACTAAAATCCGCACACCCACAAAATCATCCTCCCCACGGGCCACTACCTAACTAATGACCTCGCAACAATGGATTCCGAGTCTGTGTTATCCTTCCTCGATTCTGAATCTATTATTTCAGATTCTTCCACGTCTATATCTCGCAATACAAGAGGGAAAACCGCTGTTGGAACATGGAAACATGCTCGTCCGGCAGTGAAAGGGGAAGTGGAGTTCAAAGGCAGGAACCGCTCTCGCGAAGAGAGTTACTATACGGGTAGAGAAGTATAGAAAATGCCTTGAGGAACGAAAGGTTCTTTCTTCCGCGTCCTCAGCCACACCCTCCCCCCAACGCACGGACCGCATGCCGCTCCGTGCCCTCCAGCCACTCTTCACCGCCACACCCTCGTTCCTCAAGGCATTGGCGGGCCCCGGAGGCCGGGCCCCGGAGGGGTCCGGTCTCCTCCAGTTCTTTCTTCCGCGTCCTCAGCCACACCCTCCCCCCAACGCACGGACCGCATGCCGCTCCGTGCCCTCCAGCCACTCTTCACCGCCACACCCTCGTTCCTCAAGGCATTGGCGGGCCCCGGAGGCCGGGCCCCGGAGGGGTCCGGTCTCCTTGTAAGTCTCTTCCTGTTGCAAATCGTTGTTCTTGTTACATCTCCCTAGGAAGGCTTCCCCTCCTTATGCCTTGAGGAACGAAAGGTTCTTTCTTCCGCCTCTTTCCGCGCCCTTGAGGAAGCTCTTCTTTCTTCCGCCTCTTTCCGCGCCCTTGAGGAAGCTCGGACCTCTGCGCGCTCCGTGCCCTCCAGCCACTCTTCACCGCCACCTGCCTTCCACCGCCCCGCAAGCCACATCTCTCCTCCCTTCGGGCCCCTACGTCGGGCCCCTTCGGGTCTCCCCTCCCCAAAAGACTGAAATACTGACCGCTCCGGCCCCACTGCCCGGGCCGCCATGCCCCGCTGCTACGCTCTCTCTGGTCCCCACGCTCCGGTCCGAGAACGAGTTCTCGGCCATTACGGTCCACCATGCCGCGAGAACGCCCGGCCTCCGTCTCCCCTGAGGAGGTTCGCCGCACCTTGGGGGTTCTTGAGTCGCAGAGGGCCCATCGGCGCCGTTCCCGCCAGCGCCCTTCACCCCTGGTCAGGGTCCCCCACGATGAGATCCTCCGTGTCTTGCACGATATGGACCGCCAGCGCGCTGAAGACCGATCCCGCCGCCGTGAAGCTCAACGTGAAGCTCAACGTGAAGCTCAATACCAGTATACCCCACACCCGCACCCGCCAGCCACTCCATCGCCGAAACGACCTAGAGAAGAGCAAGCACCTCCCACTCCACCGCCCACACAGCCAACGCGCTCCTCTAAAGGGCACATGCGACCGCCAGCCGCGCCACCACCGAAACGACCTAGAGAAGAGCAAGCACCTGCCACTCTACCGCCGCTGGAGCCAGGGCGCTCCCCCCAAAGATCCCGGCCGATACGAGAAACCGTTCAACTCCAACGACTCTCTGTCGAGTCTACTCTACGTCACTATAACACCTCTTTTCGATCCAAGGAGCTTGCGTCATCAACGCGATCCTGGTGCCACGAAGTTCCACTTGCCCTTCAGGTTGAGGCCTCCAAGTCCTTCTACCAAGCGTTTACGGACGAGAGGACGTTGCCGATTTCCCACTGCGTCTTCTGCTATAGGAAGACGCCGCCTTACGAACTCACCACCATGCAGTGGAGGGGTCGCCTATCACCTTCCCTGCTGCGGGCGACCGGGACCATCCAAGAGTGTGAGGGGTGCCTTCCGTCGCACGAGGGCGCCAGAGTTGACGCGTGCCGCGAGTGCCGCGTCAGCTTAGACAGTGGGCGGCTGCCCAAAGCCTGCTCGGTCAATAACATGGCCATCGGCTGTGAACATCGGTACCCAGAGGAGCTTGATGGCCTCTCCCCCGTTGAGGAGAGACTTATTGCCCTGCAAGCGCCTTTTGGCTATATCACCAAGTTCACGGTCGACAATAAGACTCGCTCGGGAATCAGTTACCGCAAGCACGTGAAAGGACATATTGTCGTCTTTCCGAACAAGGTGGACGATCTCGTGGCCACAGTTCTTCCTCATCCCTTACTGCAGGCCATTGAGAACATCCACGTCTCTTGGAGCGGTTCGGCTAAGCCTGGTTCCGCAGACGTCAGACATCTGCTTCAGGTGCGCAAGTCTCGGGTGGCGGCCGCCCTGGCATGGCTGCAAAGGAACAACCCGCTTTACGAGAATATCGCAATCAACCAAGCAGAGATGGATGGCTGGCAGTATGCCGACGGCTCCAGTGTTCCGACCGTCATTATGGACCGCATGCGGAGAGAGGAGCCGTCGACCGTCGAGAAGACGCACACGGACCATATAGTCCCGGACACTGATCGAGGCTTGGAGGGAAACAGCTTCAGAAGCATCGATGACCTCGTGAACTCGATGGAGCCTACCTTCGCCGCTGAATCTCGCAGTGCGGACTATGCTCTGTCAACTGAAGTTACTGAACAGAGTCAGCCCTCGCCCGGCGAGCCGCCGACTCCTGCCCCCGACTCGGCTGCCATCGGCCAGGAAGTTGACACCGTCTGTGAGACGTCTGCGTCCGGCATGTTTCCTCTCGATGGACCGGCTGCCTTCGAGGAAAGCGATAAGCTGTCGTTCCTGGCGGACATCGTCAACGCCGATCCGGACCGACATGACAGCTCTGTATCGTGCGTTATGCAGGTACGAACTGCGGGAGATCGGCCGTTTGTCCGAGTAGAGCGCGGTGAGGATTTTGCAGACAACTTGCACGAGGATTTCTTCCCTCGAACATTTCCGAAGCTTTTCCCTTGGGGAAAGGGCGGCCCGAAAGCAAAGTGCGACTCGGGCCACGGCCTACAAAGCGAGCCTGCTGACCATCATCCGAATCACTCGCTCAGTTACTGGGCCAGATACGTATTGCAACGGCATGGTGGCCGGTTTGCCACCCACCCTGTCTTCTGTTTCTTGGTGTTCAACATCCTTCTTCGCTCCTCCAACCGCCGCATCAGCATGGTCCGTGTCGCGAAAGATTCCTTCCACAGATTTGAGCAAGCCTATGCGAACTTGACCGAGGACCGCCTGAAGAGGGCCGAGGCGGAGATGCGGGAGACAAGGACTACGTCGGACCCCGACATATCGCTCTTGCTCCGCGAGCTGTCGATTTTTGGCCATGCACAGCCGCTCTCCAACGAATCCCGTCTGCTTATGCGGAGGAAGGTACAAGCTATTAACATTTGGGCCGGTATGCCTGCAATCTGGATTACCATCAGTCCTAACGACATTAATAATCCGATAAAGATGAAGCTCGCCATCCATAGGCTCCACGATTCAAGGAGCTTTTAGCCGATCTTCGTGAAAGGTACGACAGAATCGCCCTCAGCACCATGGATCCGGTCAGCTCGGCCATTTTCTTCCACCGAGAAATATCCTTGTTCTTTGAAAAGTACGTGAACCGGGGCCGAGAATCCACCTTTGGGAAGATCGGCCACTACTACGCAACGGTGGAGACGAACGAACGAGGCAGCCTCCACTTGCATGGACTCCTCTGGCTGCACGGCAATATGCGATTACCGAACCTAATGGACGACATGGCTAACCCCGAGGAAGAAGCATACCGCGCCCAAGTGATCCGGTACGTAGACTCGGTCTTTCATGAGTGTTTAGACGAAGATGCTGGGAAAGCCGTGCGACAGCAGAGGAAGCCCATCCATCCCGTGGAGGAGGTCATGACGAGCACCCCGGCTCTCACCGCGGCCTTCGAAGACGAATCCAACTTCATCGCGTACTGTTGCCAAGTGCACTCCCACACCTACACCTGCCTTAAGTATTCTCTGAAGGGGGTCGTCGAACAGGGTGCAGATCCACAGAAGCGGACGGCCTGCCGCTTTAAAGCACCATGGAAAATCGTCGACGAGACAGGATTCACGGAGGAGGGCCTGCTTCAGATCCGGCGCAACCATCCGCTCGTCAATCGGTATAATAAGTCCTTAGCGGTTGGCCTTCGCCATAATCACGACGTCTCGATGATCTTGACCAAAACCAAGGGCCTGGCCATGGTGTACTACATCACCAACTACGCGACTAAACTGGATACGCCGATGTGGAAACGCATCGCTCTCGCTTCCGAGGTCGCCCGCCAACTTCGCGAGGCCGGTGGTCCGAGCAGTCGCGCACCAGATCCCGCCCTGCGCGACGACAGGCAGCAGGCCGTCTTGAACGAAAGCCGCCAATTCCTGATGAGAGCGGCAAATCGCATCTTCTCCGAGCGACAACTCTCGGCGGTAGAGGTCTGCTACCACCTCCTTGGATATCACACCGACTTTACCAACGTGCCGCATTGGTCCTTCCTGAACCTCACAGCTCTCTACTGGACAATCTTTCGGCTATGGGCACATCTGCGCCATCAGGCCGGCGAGCTGACCGACGCTGAACACCCCCCGGAGACCATCCCGCTAAGGCAGGGAGGTCGGGCCCTTTTATACTTGGATGCGTACGCGTACCGGGGCCGTGTTCTACGAGACTTATGCCTATACGACTACATGTCCATGGTTCATTTGGTGCGTCGGAAACGTCGTAGTGAAGACGAGTCTCACATTTTTCTCGATGGACCGGATTCCGACTATGACGGCTGGATCCAGGAGCTTCGACGACCCGACCAGTACGCCGTCCCAATCTTCCAAGGATACATTAGCGACGACCATGAGGACGATCACCCAGTGTATATTAAGCGGTACGCTCTGAACTTCCACTACCGGTCCGTCTAACGTTCTATATAGGAATTCTGTCCTACATCTGGCGTTATTCGTCCCCTGGGAAGACTTCCTTTCCGAGAGACAAGGCGATATCACCGATATATGGACGAGGCACCGTGCTAGGCTTTGTCCCCGTCTCCGTTTCCACGTCTCTAATATTTCTCTTCTCAGAAAGTCAGCCGAGGATGCGCGTAAGGACGCGATGCTCTGGGCCAGTCGATCGGAGGGCGACGACACGATTGACGTCGAGTACCCACTTGACGATGGCCACTACGAAGAGGAGCCTGCGGCGATGGCTCATCACCAAGCCTATGCAGCTCTACTCCAGGTTTTGAAAAATTCCGTGCAGGATACTGACGCCGCCAAGGGGTCCCCCGCCCTCAGAGGTTTAATCCGCGACTTGTGCGAGGAGAACCCCGCTGAAGAGGGACAACCTTTGGTGCAGCGTCAGGAGACTGTATACCAGGATATACCGGTACCCCGTAACCAAGGTGACACCCACGCCCTGTGCGAACCCCCCATGTTATCCCGAGATGATGTCAAGGCAGCAGCTAAGGCCCAGGACCTACTCCATCTTCGGATGCTAGACGACATCGCATGTCAGATACAACTTCAGGGGCTTGCAGCATCAGCAAAACCTTCAACAGTCAATTTTCCTAGCAACTGCATTCAAATTAAGCTCTATGGCTTCGCAACAAGATCCACAAGCTTCGCAGGTAGCTATTCCAGCTGTGAATAGCTTCGAACATACCCTTTATGTGCGGCTTGACCACTGTCAGCGCGAGCAGCCTATCGACAGCACAGTCCGCCCTACATTCGACCCCGAGCCCGAACGGGGCCCCGAATTTACCCCTTTTCACGTTCCCGAGCGCGAGCCACAGCCCCGACAGCTGCCACCAACGCCGTTGTTACTTTTCCAGCAATTCCTAGCCGAATCCCTAGTCGAGAGCTGGGTCGGGTACACAAATAACGGTCCAAGGCCGGGCCCAGAGGGTCCCAAGCAGCAGCATTCGCGAGAGAATAGCTGGACAGAGACAGCTCTTGGAGAGGTCTTTCTCTGGGTTGCTACTCTGATTTATATGGGCTTACACAAGGAAACAAGAGTCCGAGACCATTGGAAGACTTCCACAGCGGACTCAATGGTCCCTATACACCCAATTCTTCAGTACATGTCATTTGACCGCTTTTTTCTTCTCCAGCGGCACATACGGATTAGTGACTCGAATAGCATCTCGTGTGGGCTCCCTACGCCCTTTGCACAGGTCAATGAGTGGGCCGAACACATACAACAGGTGTCTCTTGCCCTCTGTCAGCTAGGCACTTGTTTGGCTGTGGATGAGTGTATCGTCAGCTATACAGGTAGGTCAAAGCAGACAGTCACAGTCAAGAACAAGCCCACACCCACAGGCTTCAAAGTGTGGGTTGTGGCCCAAGCAGGCTATTTTGTTCGGTGGCTTTGGCACCAACCTTCCAACGCCCTTGGCCCGGCTGCTGGGAAGAACAGGAAGAGGGCCACAGGCACGGCAGAGGGCAGCATTTCTCTCAACCCGACTCAGAGCGTCGTTGTTGCCCTAGTCAAGCAGCTACCAGAACAGACATACCACGTCTTCTTCGATAACCTCTTTTCCTCGCCGAACCTTGTCAACGCTCTTCGTCAGCTAGGGATTGGGGCCACGGGCACAGCCCGAGTGAACTGTGGCTTCTATCAGCCCTTCGTGGAGGCAAAGAAAGCTGACACAAAGGGTGACTGTTGGCCTTGGGGCACGCTGAAGACTGCGCCTACCCCTGACGGTCAGGTAAGAGCGTCAGAAGACAGGCTCCCTGGTAATTCCCCTACTAATTTGTCTTCTTCTTCTTCTAGGTCAACCAATTCGCTTGGAAAGATAATGCCCTTGTGATATTCCTCTCAACAGTCTATTCCGGCAAGGAATTCGAAGAGCGAATTCGGCGTCGGCCGACAACAACAC
>KQ030699.1:5985-31597 GCA_000956045.1 Hirsutella minnesotensis 3608
GGCAGTAATGATATAAAAAAAAAAAAAAAAAAGACTCGTACGGCTTCTATAGAGTTCTCCTTAGTATTCCGTACGATATAAACTTATAAAGAATATTTAGTTCACTAGAGTCTATTCTCGTATAGGACTAGGGTTATATATATCTTTCCTTATAAGCCGGTAGATATATAAGGTCTCTATAAGGTATTATACGGTTTAATCTATAGTTTCTTCGTTAATCTCTTCATCTTCCTCTTCGTCTTATTATTCTTACCCTTCGTACGCTTCGTACGAAAGGAGGAAAAATCTCGATTTCCTCTTCTTCTAGGATTAGCTTATCGAAGTCTTCGTATAATAATATATATTATCTTTTAGCTCGTACGAATTTAGCTTACTTATAATTTGTTAACTAGTATCCTTCTCTTTTATAAATAAAGTATCTCTTCGTCGTGCGTTAATAATATTCTAGTCTTAGTCTCTTTTAGTCGTAGTTACTATACGATCTCAAAAACGTTAGCTATTATAGCCTTAAGGGGATTCGCTTGTACGATCTTAAAGATATTTACTATTAAGGGAATCTACTTTACGTACGATAGTTCTAGCGAAAGTTCTATTAGTAATTATTATTATTTTTCCGGTCTATATAAAATTATACGTTTAGCTCTCGGTCTATTATAACTTAAAGTAACGCGCGAAGGTCTACGAAGAAAGCTTTATACGTTAGCTTCTATATAATTATTATATATTTAAGTTTAGGAACTTCTCGATATACCTATACGACTATTAAATAGAGTTAGGATTCTCCTTATTTATAATAGCCGAGTGCCCTTTATATAAGCTAAAGTTTATTAAGTAAGATCTCGAGTACTTTAGGTAGGTTCTTCTCGGGGTTTACTTATTATATAGATTTAAAAGAGGTTATTATCTAATCTACTTAGTAATTAGCTCTTATTTATATATATATTAAAGTACGTATCGAGTTACTTATAGATTTCGTCCTATCTTTTCTTAGGTCTAATAAAATAGAGGTAATAACTTTACGTATAGTTAGAAAGGATATTAAGGAAAACTACGTAATATTAGTCTTTAGTAATACTAATTCTCCTATAGTAGCTAATAAAGAGTTATACTTTATCTACGAGAATATCGTACGGCTTCCCTATATAATTCTATACGTTCTTCTATCCCTTTATAAAAGCTATAACCTTATTAGATATAATAGGTCCGTTCTATACGATCCTTTAGGGTAGGATATTAAATAATCGTATAATCGATTAGCTTAGGGAGATTAACGGGGGTAGTATTACTTAGATTTCTTCTTAGAGGTTGCTCCCTTATGCGGTTTAGTCTTAAATTTAAAGTTATAAAATCCTTTCTTATATATTAAATATTTCTTCTTGCACGGTTAGTCTTTAAGGGCTTTAAGGGCTTTATCTTTATAAGTTTTCGTTTCGTATAATAACCTCTATAATCCTCTCTACGTACGTTCTAGTTAGTAGTATATAAATATTCTTCTCTTAGAGAAGGAGAATAAGCCCTTTAAGGAATATATAGTTAACTTAGCTAAATTAGTACGATCTCTATCTACGGAAGTCTTCTTAGAGAGTTTATTCGAGGACCTTTCTATATAACTTAAATCGAATTGCTTTATTAATAATAATCTTTATAACGTATATTATTAATTTAAGCTCTAATAGTACGGAGTTAATCTCTAGCTTAGTATCTTAGTATTTTAGATCCGTACTACTTTTCTATATTCTTTCTAAGATATTACTTCCTTTTATTATTTCCTCGTATGTAGGATTATTATTATAGGTAATAATCGCGCGTAAGGAGGTTACTATTAGGATAGTACTCCTTCTTATAGATAACTCTAAACCTTATAGGCTTACTATCTTATTATCGTGCGAATTTACTCGCTATCTTCTTCTTAGTCTTACTTAAACTTAAGTTCTCGTGCGACTAAAAGATAATCTTCTTCTTCCTCTACCGTAGCTAGATACTACGTAGCTCTAATCGGGAACGGTTAGAGAATAGGGTTTAGTACGAGTAAATACTAATCCTTTCTTTAAAGCCTCGTCTCTTCGACCTTACTAATCTATAACTACCGTTATAATTACTAATTAGTATTAGCGGCGTTATATACGTACGTACGTTAGGTATAAATTGCTTATTATATTAATCGTTATCCTTCTATCTAAAGAGGTAAATCCCTCTTCCTTTATAACTTGCAAAAGCGTACGTAAAAGGAGATACTATATAAACAATAACCTCCCTTAAGAAAGGGAAGTTGTATATTATAAGGGAAGTTATCCCTTTAGAGGGGAGCTTCGCAAGGGGAGGGATTCCTAGGCTTAAAGGGAGAGTCTATACTCCTATTAAACGTTTGCGGAGTTAAGGTTGAGTACGCACGATACTCCAACATTAAGCTACTTATAAAGCTACGTAAATCCTTACTCCTGCTTTATATTAATAAGGCTAAAGGCGAAGTTAGCGATAGTCTATTAATTTATAACTTTAGTAGCTTAAAAGAAGTATATCTTAAAGTAGTTAGTCTTATACGTATTATCGAGGCCGAGTACTACCCCTAGAAATCGCTTCTATATCTTCTTATACTAAGGATAAGTTTAGAAGACCGCTTTAACCTTATTCTTATTATCGTTAGCGAACTTAATTATATATTTAAGCTAGCCGCGTTAAAGATAATCGATAAAAGCTTACGTTACGGTCTTGCCACTAAGAGCGGCGATACGAAGCTTTTAACGATTATTATAAATATCCCGCTACCGAAAAAATAACTCCCCTAGCGTAGTATTACGAATAATAGACCTAAGCTCGCGGGCCGGTAGGGCTTTATACTTTAATAGGTTCTTCTCTAGCTCTAGCTACGCTAGGGTTCTTCGTCGGTAGATTAGATAAGTTAACGGGTTAAGGGACTAAGGATAATTATAAATACCCTTATCTACGCGAAAAGTCTACTTCTATTAGGCTTTCGCCGCGGTTAAAGCTACGATTCTAACGGGGTAGTTATTTTTATATATAGAGGCCCGGCGGTTGCTTATACTAACGGACTACCGCTTAGTACCGCAGTCGTAGTAGAAGACTATATATATATACTACTTAACGCCGTTAACGATTTTTTTTTTTAACTCATTACTCTCATGCAGTCTAGGGCTATGGAGAGGCAACTAAGCTACGGGCTTAGTTACAAGCTAGCGCACTAGCTAGCTAGCTTTTTTTATAGGCTAGCTAGATAGCTTTGCTATAGGTAAGGGAAATACAAAGAAAAGCTCGTCTGATTGTGTGTGTCGAAGTGAAAGTCTCCCCCTTAGTTACTTAGCGAAGTAAATCCCCCCCTTAGTTACTAAGGTTCCTCTTTTATCCGTACCGCCTTAAGATTCCTATCCGGGTCCGGGGAAGGGGGCTAGCGAGGCTCCCCTGCCTATATTACCGATATAGGTCTTATAGTGCGATTCGTCTGCCTTGTTGAGAAGGCTGTTGCGTGGCGTGTGGCCCGGAGGCCTGTTGCGTGGCGTGTGGCCCGGAGGCCGGTCTTTGTATAGCCCGAAGGCTGTGGTGGGTGGGTTGTACCGTGGCCCGGAGGCCGGGGTTTTTTTCCGTGGCGGGCCCGGAGGCCTGTTGGCTGCAGCCCAAGGGCTGTTGGGGGAGGCGGGATTCGAACCCACGACCTCGCAGAAAATGCGGGTCTTCCAGGACAAGTTGCCAACTTGACCACCCCCCCGTTAACGATTTTCTTCTTCGAGGAGTAAGCCTTTATGATAGCTATACCGTTATCGCGATATTAGGTTTAAAGGAAGTTATATAGGTCGGTAAAGGTATTAAATTATAGTAATAGCGGTAGTAAAGGGATCTCCTAGCCCCTAGGCTAACTACCTAGGTCTTACTAAATAGCTTAAGCGTCTTTTTTAGCTTTTTCTACGCTTATAGCGGCGTTAAGAATAAGTTAAAGGTCTATAACGAATTTAATAATACCCTTAATTTAACGGTAATAGGGATAAAAATTCTAACCCTAGAGGAAATAGTAACTTTAGGTAATACTATAATATACTAGGCCTACCTAGCTAATTTATATAGCGGGGCCTAGGGCGGCGGGGAGGGGTAGAAAGTAGGAATTTAGTAGGGAGGTTGTGCGAATAAATACAGCAGGTTGTGCGATTAGCAATTCTCTTACTATATAAGCGCTTATTAAAATTATAATATATTATTACTATAATAAGTTAGCGTTTAAGGAATAATCCTTAGTATAGAGAGAACTAAAGCGTTAGAAAGGGTAAGTAGGGTATTAATAAGTATAAGTAAAGCGAGAGAGTTAATAGTAATAGTAATAGTAAGAAGTAGCGCGAGAGTATATATATTATAGACTTAATATAGGTTATAGTAAGTAGCTTTTAATAAAGTAAAGAAGCGCTTTTTAACCCTTATATATATATTTATTAAGACTATATAGTAAAAAGGTTAATTAGCTTAGCGCGGTATTATAATAGCGAGATCTTTTTATTATATTTCTTATATATTATATATAGCTTAGCGAAAGCGAAAGTCGCTAGTAAATAAGTACTTTTCCTAAAAGTACTTATATTTAAAGTCCCTATAAGTAAGATAAGCTTTACCGTAATTACGCTAGTACTTAGCTTAGCTTAAGCTATAAAAGTCTATAATATAAAGTATATATATATATATGCTTTCTTAATAAGATTAGTACTTTTTTTATTAAAGCTATTACTTTCTATACTAAACTAGCTTATAGTATAGTTAGTATCTTTATTATATTTAAAAGGTAGTAAAGAGGGAGAGGGTAGAAGTATAGTAGTAGCGGATATAGCGAGGGCGGCTATAAGAATTAAAGATTAAGGGGGCCGAATAGGATATAGTAAGAGATAATTATAGTAGCGAGAGGTAGTAATAAGATAGTAGTAATAGTAATAGAGAGGGTATAAAGTAAGCGCGAAAAGCTTATATATATTAATATTCTAATAGCGTTAGTAAGAAAGGAAGGGAATAAGTAGAACTAAAAGGGGGGTAGTAGGACTATTTATATACCCTAAAGCTAGTCGCGATATAGGGCTAGCCTAGCTACTAAAGGGTACTAATTAGTAAGACAATAGCGCGTAAGGCGGGGCTAGTATAGTTACTTAAGGACGCCGAGATAGTCTATATACTAGGGGTAAGCTAAGTATAGGGTCGATTAATATAGCGCTAGGTATTAAGTAACTTAAGAGCGGAGGTGAAGGTAGGTCACCGTGTATCGATACACATACGAGTCACAAAGAAGCTCTATTACAGCTATGATCATGACTATCTTCTCTCTCTTCTGTAGAGTGTGAAAGAGAAAGAGGAGATAGAGAGCATACAAAGCAAACATCTCGGGCTAGGGCCAACATTCTTCCGTGCAGGAGGTGAGCAATTGACTATTCCAACACAGGCAGTCTTTTCTTTTCGCGAGGACGCGAAGACTGTGCCGGGGCCTCTATTCCGTCGTCACGTTGTAGGTCGTTGTACGAAGCCTTCAACACGGATCGTTAGTCTGTTTGTATCAATCAACCGCTCTAGGGCTCGATTGGGCGTTCCCTTCGTCATAGCGTCGGCTGGGTTGTCCTCGCTATTGATCCAACGAATCTCAGCTATCTCTCGCTGCTCGTACGACTGCCTCAGGGCCATGATGTCAATCATCAATCGCTTCTCCTTAGTGGTCCCGAGCTTCACGAGGCACTCGTATAGGGAATACGAATCCGTACAGACCACAAGGGGGATACGGGGCAGCTTGAGTCGTTCAGTAATCCGTTGCAAAGTGGTAGCAATCACAATAGCTGTATCGAAGCCGTGGACCATGCCATAGATCTCTGATGCAAGAACGCTCCGGGTGACTCTCTTGCTCTTGATTGACGTCCAATGGAGAAGGTTGCCGTAGATCGTAAAGACGGCTGATGATTGTTCCTCGTTAGCGAGTGCTATGATAAAGCCTATTTGAGAGCTTAGGTCTTTATTATTAGCAAAGGAGCCGTCTGTGAATACGATCAACTTCGCTACAGCGAGGTCAATTGGGACGTATCGAAGTCCTCGTTGCAGGTTATTGATCTGCCATTGGATCCGCTTGTTGAGAGCATCGTAGTCGGCCTTCTCGGGCGTTCTCACTTGTGCTGCGGCAGAATAGTCGAAGGTTGCCTCTGGTTGACAGATTGAGGCAATATAGGCTCCCCGGGCTCTTTGTTCGACGTATTGCTGTGCGCGGTCCGTGGCTTTGATGTTGACTATAGCGAGCTTCTGGCCTTGGTTCTTTTGCCGTACGATAAGGTCGCCTTCGCTATCGAGTAGAGTGCAGCCGTTGAATTCAAAGGGAGCAGTAGCTGAAAGCATCGATCTTGGCTTACAGCGGAAGCCTGCCTTCTGGATCTCTTCTTCTTCTGCGGCGGCAAACTCCGGGCTAGCGAGGATAAGGGTATCATCCGTCTGCATCGCAACGATACCAAAGCCGGCGGCAGCTTCGGTTGATATGAGTAAGCATGGGTCAAAGGTTGATAGGGTCATGCAAAGCTGCTCTCGATGGTGCTTATGGTACGTTGTGAACCAATGGAGACCTGATTCCGCGATTCCGTACAGAGGAGAGATAACATGGATGATTGTGCCTGCCGGGTATCTTGGCACTAATTCCGTAGGCAGGCGTGCGAGAATGGTACGAGATAACTTAGTCCGTGACTGGATGTACGCTTGCGTGATGTCACGGAGGAATAAGGAGACATTTTGAAGGGAGAGGGAGGGGGCGATAGCCATTAGAAGGCGTTGTGCAGCCCGTTGCACGGTTGGAGACTGCGTAAGGATCCGATCTTTGTCGCGGTCGTTATAGCCTTGGATGATGAGCCGTGACTTCTCGTACGGCTGTGTTGCTAGTCCTTTGACTTCGCGGACCATGCGTGCGTTGAATAGTCGTTCTTTCCCGTGGAGCGTTGGATCCCATAGGACGAATTTGAATACGTCCTGTGCGATGAGATTATCTATCTCTTGGGCATCAGACTGCTCGAATGGAGCGCCCGGGGTAGTAATCCGACCTTCTTGGCGCAGCTGAACGGCCTTTTCAAAGTGGTCGGTCTCCTTCCTTGATACATTCGCAGTGCCAGTCTTAGGCTTATTCTTTGATCCCTTTGGGCGCCCTCGGCGGCGCTGGACCGGCATTGGGATCGCGGCTGGTATCGATGGGGGGTCGGCATCGATAGGGTTGGGGGTCACATCAGGGGCTTCCGGGTCGCGATGATATTTCTTGACTGCAGTGATCCGGAATTGGCGTGGGCCGTTGACATGATCGATTGTTATCTGATGGCCGTCGTTGGCGATGATAGTCCACGGTCCAGTCCATCCATCGCCTTCTCGCCAGACAAGGACTTCACTTTGCAAGGGGAGCTCTGCAGCCTTATCGACGTTCGGTCCGTTCCTTGTGTTGAGGGCATCTTGGACCTGACGTTGAGCGACGGCACGGCGTAGTGATATCATAGCCTTCCGGATAGCTTCGGCGCGTTTGATCATAGTCGGGGAAGGCGGTGACTGTTGGTTAATTCGCGGATACGCACCAAAGACAAGAAGCGTAGGGACAAGGCCGTCAGGGCCGGCTGTGTCATTCACAGCCTTCACAGCCATCTGCAGTATAGCCTCTGGGCTTGCTGCGTCGCCTATCTCTTCTTTGAGGATGTTATAGGCGCGTCGAAGAGGTCCGTGGCTCCTCTCTATCTTCCCAATCGAATTGTGGGCTTCGATAGGGACCTGCCTGCACGTAATCCCTATCAGCCGCGCCTCCTTCTGAAATTCCTCGGCCGCGAAGTTCGTGCCTGCGTCGTGACGGATGATATCTGGTGGGCCTTGGTATGTATCAATCCATAGCATCCGTAGGGCTTCCCAAGTGTCTTTAGCAGACATAGACTTTAGGAATCGGGCTCCTTGGAAGGCTGTTGCGTCATCGATGATGTGAAGGACTTGTCTCCCGTCCAGCTGGAGCACATCCGCGATAATTTCGTAATTAAATTCGCGGTCGTCCCGTAAGGTAAATCGGAACCTTTGGGGCGATGTGCCATTAATTTGACAATGGTGACACATCCGTGTGATCTGCTGGATCGAGCGTTCATCGATATCGTCGTGGCCGGCGTTCTGTAGCAGCCTGTAGAGTCGGGTTGCTGCCGGGTGGCCGAATCGCCTGTGAAGTCGGCGGAGCTCGTGTTCTGTAAGGAATACTCTAGCAGTCTCTTCTTTGCCGAGATGGAACCACGCATGGCCCCATTTACGGACTGCTGGAACGCGAAGCTCGCCGCGGATGACTTCATTGGTCTGATTGTTGAAGACAACGCCGATACGGTCCATATCAGCGAGGGAAAGGAGGAAGGGGGTCTGACTAGGAAGAACGTGGAAGTCGATAGGGCCAAAAGCTGTGACGATCCTGACGATGCCAAGTGAATTGATTCGTGGGCCGTCTCCGAAGCTGATGCAAGCTTGACCAGCTCGGGTAGCATCGATCGTAGCCTCGGGGTCCTCTCGTTGCCACGCGTAGAATTGGTCGATACCGACAGTAGAGAAGTTCGAAGCTCCTGTGTCGAGCATGATGCCTTGGTATCGCGTTGTATAGCGATCATCGATAAGAAATTGTGTAGCATCTGTGATGCTAAGTGGCGCGGCGTAAGCATCTTCCCTTGTAAGACGGTGAAGTAGGGCGTGATTTGCTAGGAACGTCTGAGCAAAATACTGCTCGGCGGAGCCCTCTTGGTCTTCGTCGTCTTCATCGTCAGAGACTTCTTCCACATCGTCATTATCCATCTCATGACCTTCGTGTTCGGCGAGGAAGGCAGCAAAGTTTGGGGGCTCCGTGTCGACGAAGGCACACGAGCTAAGGAAGTGCATCCTAGCTTGCTTCCTCTCATCCGCTGTATGCTTCGTCGACCAGCATCCAGCCTTTCCACACACAAAGCAAGTCTTCTTCTTACTATTATCTGCGGGGCGGCGTTGAAAAGAGGGTTCTCGACGTTGAAAAGGGGGTCTATTCCGTTGATAGCGTCGATCTACATAGAATTGTGTATTCGATGTAGCTGAGGTCTCTATTGCAGACCGTAAGTCTGCAAATAGCTCCTCACAGCTAGCCGGGGCTTTGAAGAGGGCTTGTTGTAGCTCCGGCACGCCTCTACAGGCGCGGACAACGGCAGTGCGAAGGTTCTCTTCTCCGCTCCAACGGTCTCCAAGCGCACGTTGACATAGCTGTAGCTTGTCAAGCAACGTATCAAGCACGTAGTGAAGGTTCTTGTCACTATACTGGCTTCTGACTGTATTGAATGTGGTCGTAGTCCAATCCGTATAGTAATGCTCGTGATTGACGCCTGTGTCAAAGTGCTGCTTGAGTCGGAGGTAGGCTGCTGCGAAGGTCGCCTTCTTATCGATGTGAAGATCATAGAAGGTCTTCGCGCGGTCTGATAGGATACGGGGGAGAATAGCGTGGAATTGGTTTTCTGAGACTTGTGCTGTATAACACACGCTGAGGAAGGTCCGGATCTTATCGTCAAGGAGGTCGTAAGGTTGGCCAGAGTACGAATCTTCCTTATTCCAGATCTTGAGGAATAGTGCGAGTGCCTGGCCGTTAGGCCGGGCGTTGGGCACATTCCTTGGTGGCAGCGTGTGGTATGGGTCAAAGTCGGGTTGCAACGGGTCGGTTGGGGGCTTTGAGTCTACTCGTGTTCGATGTGAGAACGAATAGCTCGTTGGGGCTTGTGTGAAGGGCGTCGGAGAGACTCCTTCCCACTGGACTTGTGGTTGTGGTTGTGTAGGGGTCGACGGAGGCTGTCTAGAGGGTTGTTGCTCAGGTTGAGGTTCGGGTTGAGGTTCGGGCGTAGGGGTCTCGATCGAAGTAATAGGGGTGGTTATGGATGCGTTCGAGGTGATAGGGGCGGCTGTGGGTGCGTTCTCATGTAGATCTTCTTGCCACGTATCTGGGTCTTGTCGTACGATAGCAAGGAGGGCTAGATCGTGACGAAGTCGGCTATTAGTCGTATTCGCAGTAACGCCTCGGTCTCGAAGATATTTCCTAAAGGCCGGGCGTGCTGTATTGGTCATTGCTGCGAATAGCTCGGCAGTCCAGCCTTCGAAGTCATATTGGAACGCAAGGAATAAGTCCTCGCCGGTTATCTCTGCTCTTTCGTACGCAACCCAGGCGTGGGCAACGCGTGTGTTAATGTGGATAGGCGTAGCTCCCTCAGATGGGACAACGGGGGTATACCAAAGGGCTGGATCGATCTCAAAGAAGTCGATCTTGACAGCCGGGTGTTTTGCAAGTTGGTTCTCAATCTGCGCCGGGCTTGGGGGCGCGGTGATGTGACTGCTTCCGCGGGCACTGCTGCTTGTAGGTTCGGCAGACATCGTGACGGATAGGTTGATAGATGCGTTGTTGACGCAGCCGAGGGCTCGCAGGAGTATATTATAGACTCGAGCTATAAACTCGGGTTTACGTATAGGTATTATATAATAAAAGCCCGCGCTTTAAAACGCGCGCCTTAGAGGAGGGCCGCTTATAAGTTCTCCTTTTCTATATAGTTATTAATACCGATATTAACGCTTATATATAGATATATTAAGGCTAGTCCTTTATAAAGATATAGTAATACTTCCTTAATATTCTTAAGATTAATAATATATATAAAATAAACTACTTTAAGATATATCTCTTTTAAGTTATTAATATTATTAATTAAAATAGTCTTACTAACTTTACTTTTAGCTTTATTAATATAGAAAAAATAAAGGGGGTTTTCTAGCTTTATTAATAGCTTAGCGACTTCTATAAAGCTATTTACGCTATAAAGCTAGCTATTATTATTATTAGTAAGGAAATAGTATTTAAAAACGCGCTACTATAGCTATTCCCGCGGTTATAGTAATAGCTATATATTTTCTATATTAACGCTAACGTTAGGGCTTAAATTTTCTTTCGCTAGAAGAGTAGTAATAACTCTAATGCTTTTAGCGATAAAGCTAATAATAAGGCTAATATAATAATAAGGCTAATAATAAAGCTAACGATAACTTCGCTATTTAAGTTATTACTTAATAAAAAGCTAAATAGAGCGTAATACTTACTTAAATTAATAATAGCCGTGGAGGTATATATAATATATAGTAAGGCGTAATTTATATAGTAATAAAAGAAAACTTTAAGTAAGTATAGTAGCTACTAAATAAAACCTTCGGCTACTAATAAAGCTATAATATTAACTATATCTCTAATAAGTATATACTTTCGAGATAGCTTATAAAGATATTAAATTATATCTCTTAATTAGTATAAGTAATCTACTTTACTTATATAACGCGTTAATATAGATAATTATAAATAAAGCGCGCTATTATTTATAAGAAGTAATATAGTAATAAGTATTTTAATAGAAGTAATTCCTTAGGTAGAAGTAGCTTAATAAGCTAAATATAATAATTATATATTAAGTAGTTCATCTACTAAACTAATAGTACTATTAAGTACTTATTATAGTACTTATAGCTATAAATATAACGCTAAAGCTTTTTTAAGAGTATAGTTATCGATTTACTTAATAGTATAACCTTCCTTACTTTTATAATATTTTCTAGTAGCTTTAATTTAGTATACTATTTACTAAGGAAGATATCTATTTAAGGTAGTAGCTTAAGAAGCTACTAATATGAATTCCTAACTTTTATATATAATTTTCGCTAACTTTTATTAATAAGACCTTAAAGAGTTACTTTTTTAGATTTAAAACCTAAATATTATTAAAAACCTTTACGGCTAGCCTTACTTACTTAAGAATAGTTAAGTTACTATACCTTTAACCCTTAAGTATAAAGTATTTTAGCTAGTAGCTTTATAGTTAGTAGCTTTATAAATACTAGCTTCGTTATAATAGCTATAGTAAGCGCTACCTTAATCGAGCTAATAGAATACTTACTAGCTTACCTTAAGTATATAACAAATACCCTTACTTACTAAAGTCGATAAGCTTTATAGGTCTTTAGTATTATTATTATAGCGATTAATTCGACTAAATAATATAGCGAAAATATAGGGTAATTTATCTTTAAGTAGATAAGTAAGGGGTAGTAAAAGCGTAGAGGCCGGGGCAGAGGCTTGGGCAGAGAGGCAAGGCGGCGTTATAGGTATTATAAGCATTATAGGCTTTATAGCTAGCGATAGATATAATCGTAATTCCTAATATATAGCTACTACCTAGCACGCCTCCGTTAGTATAGCCGGATAAATAAACAGGCCGGAAAGTTATAACTTCGAGTAACTTAGTAGAAATCGCGTTTTTAAGTAAATTAGCCTATAGCTAGCTTGTATAGCTAGCTAGCTTATATAGCTAGCTAGCCGTAATACTATAGAGATAGTAAATAGTGCGATATTAAGTCGAATTAAAGCTTTATTACTATCGTAAGCCGCGCTTAGTGCTTTTTTTTTATTTAGGGCTATAGAGAGGTAACTAAGCTATAAGCTTAGTTATAAGCTAGCTTTACTATAAGTAAAGGAAAAGATATAGGGAAGCTTGTCTAATAGTGTTTTTTGTATTATAAATTCCCCCCTAATAGCTTATAAGCTAGGCTAAGCTTAAGCTTAAGCCTAGCTTATAGGCTAGCCTTCTAAGGTTACTCGTTTGCAAACTATTATAGCGTTTTTATCCGGGTCTTAGCTAGGAAGGCTAGTAAGGCCTCCCTACTTAATTTAGTGCTAAATAGAGCCTATATAGTAGTTAGCTACCCTATAAGGGCTAATCTCGTAGCCCTACGGGCTTTATTATAGCGCTTATAATAGAGTACTAAGTATTCTATAGTATAAGCGCTATGCTCGTAGCTATAAGTATCTCTAGCGACCTTACCTATCCTCTTTAAGTAGCTTTTTAAGTAGCTAAAGCCTATAATTAGCTATATATAGGCCGATAATATAGGCCTATCCGTCTTAGCTATTAAGGGGTTAGGCTTAAAGGAATATATTTCTCTAGCTTTCTCTATAAGCTTTTTATAGTATATTCCTAAGCCTTCCTTACTATAAGTTAGGCCTATCTAGGTACTTACGAGGACTTATTAAATCTAGTAGCGTAGGTAGCTAATAAAGACTATAGGGGTCTTTATAAGCTTAATCTTTAAGCTCTTTTTAGCTTATTAATCTACTATTTTATTACTTAAGATATCTATATAGCTAGGGTACTACTATATCTTTAGTAAGTAATAAAGCTATAATATAATAAGCTTAAGAAGCTCTTAATCTATATAGCTAAGTCTAAATAGCTTACTATCTTAATAGTATTAAAATTATATAAGTATTTAATATTAATAATAGTAAGTATAGACATAGTAAAAGTATAACGTAATCCACCCCCTTCCCGGTCAGACCCCCTACTCGGTCAAAAATTCCCCACCGACTAGGCCCGCACCTTACGCGAGACAAACGGAGCACAATACCACGACATATTTACTCCAAGAGACAAGAAACTCGATTAGGACTATCTATTACACGTACGGGCAGTGTGTTCAAAAGACCTGCACTTACTACACCGTGGTGGTGCACGCTGTCTTGGGACACTCAGCTCTTCTATAAGTCGTTGGTCCCGCTCCCCTTCTTCCCGCCGTCGCTTGGCCCGCTCATCTTCCTTTGCTCTCTGTTTCTTGACCCGCTCCTCTTCCTTTTCTCGCCGTAGCTTGAACCATTCCTCGTTCTCTTGTCGCCGTCGCTCGGCCCGCTCTTCTCCTTCTTGTCGTCGCTTGGCCCGCTCCTCGTCCTTCTCTCGCCGGCGCTTAGTCCTCTCCTCTTCCTCCACTCTCCGTCGCTTAACCCGCTCTTCTTCTTCTTCTCTCCGTTGCTTTATCCTAACCGTGCCCTCTGCAACCGATAGAGTACCGCCGTCGCCAATGTATTCACGGCGCTGTTCTTTTCTCTGCTTTCGCCGCTGGTTTTCTGACCGAAGTTGCCGGTTTTCGTCGGCAAGGAGGGCGGCGCTGTGCATGGCCATTTGACATCCTTTGATAAGCTGGTTGTTAGCTTGTGAGACTGGCGAGTCTGTATTTTGTGGCCGGCGTTGAAGAAGCCTTTCGGCGTGAGTGGTAAGCTGGTTGACATTATACGGAGTCTTGGCTGCTTCCAGGCTCTTGTTGGGACTTGGAGTATTCTTGTCGCCTTGATCGTTACCGACTTTGTCAACCTGAACTTGTAACCGCGATAATACTCTGTTTGGGTCAAATGGAAAAAGGCCTGTTGCCATAAATCCGCTTCGGATATTCGACGGCGAAAGTGCTTGTCGGCGAGCGTCTAAGTACATGGGAAGGAAGTCCTGCTTGTCGATATGATGGATCCCAGCGAGCATTTTCTCTTGAACCTTTCGGCCGTATATGGTTTTCAACGGCGAAAAGCACCCGACATCAAGAGGCTGCAAGAGATGTGAGGAATGTGCAGGCATTTGGAGTACTACGATGGAATTGGCCGTACAGTACTTGTCAAATTCCGGCGTGACGTGACTGCCGTGCCCGTCGAGAATAAGAAGTCGATGCGTACCAACCGTACGGCGCCGTGTATTCGGATCAAAGACTTCCTTTAACCAATTCAAAGCAAGGTCGTCGGAAGTCCAGCCATTCTCACTAACGGCGATATGCCAGTCATCGGGCACTCCTGATTCGTACCAGCTTGCTTGGTGTAACTTGCCCTGGAAGATAACCTTCGCCGGTAAAGCCCAACCTTGGCAGTTGATAGACTCGATCACAGTAACCCATTCGCGATTTCCAGGCTGCGTGAGTATTGCCCGACCTCGCCGGTCAGACCGGGTAAGGACTCTCGCCGTTGCAGCGACTCCCATTTGAAACCCCGTCTCATCAAAGTTATAGACATCCTCGTCAAGAATCCCCCATTTCTGTTTCGTCGCCGCGACTCGATCGTACCATCCTTGGATCTTTTGGGGGTCTTCGCATTTGGCTCGTTGGTAGTCGTATCGGCGAGAGTACTTTGCCTTGATTTCGCCGTGGCGGCCAACAAACTTCCGCACCCAGTTTTCCCCGACAGGATCTTTGCCTCGCTCGGAAAGCAATAAGTTGGCCATCCGACGAGTGTAAGCCACTGTCGGCGGCATCCCTCGCTCGTCCATCGACAAGATCCATTGTACCAGGGCAGTCTCTTCCGTCGCCGTCAACTTCAGGTTGTTCATCTGAGCGTCGCGTCGGCGAATGACACCGCGCAGTCGATCAGATACTGTCGATTGAGGGACGTCGTATGCGGCCGCAGCCTTGCGGGTACTTTTGAATTGGCCCTGCTGATAGGCCCTGACGGCGAGCAGGACCCGTTCTTCACGTGGAATCGATTGGTCTCCCGTTGCCGCCATAGTGCTCGGTTTGTCTTGCCATAAGTGTGGGTCGCGGCGGTGGGGAATTTTTCTGACCGAGTAGGGGGTCTGACCGGGAAGGGGGTGGATTACGTTAGTAAAGGTAAGGTAATAAGAAAAGTTAATAAGGTATATATAAGGGGATATTGTATTATAAGAAGCTTATATATAATAGTAATAACTTATTAGTAGTATTAATAATAGCCCTAAAAAGGGAAAGAAAAAAAAGAAAGGGTAACAAAGAAGCCTTTTTTATAATTAAGAAAGAAAGCTTTAAGTAGTAATTAAGTAAATAAAGTAGTAATAATAATAACAATAATAATAAATCGTTAAGTTATAATAAAGAGCGAAGCTTTAATTTAACTAAATATTATACTTTTTACTATTTCTATAGAGTTAAGGCTAGCTAGCTAGCTAGCTAGGTTATAGCTTAATTCGCTTAAAAATATATTTCTCCTTAGCTATATAAATTTATAACTTTACGGCTTATTAGTTATCTAGTTAAGCTAATAAAGGTATGCTAAGTAGCGTACTAAGGATTACGATTATATCTATTATTACTTATAAAGTAACTAATAATACTACTTATAAAGGCCGCGGCGTTAATATAATACTACGGCCGCCTTTACTAACTTTACTACCCTTTCCTTATTTACTTATAAATTTAGAGCCTTATATTTTGCTTATAAATTTTGGTAATCTCGATCGCTATAAAAACGGCGGCGGGGGCGCTAGTATTAAAGTCCCTTGGAGCTTATGAACTTTTAAAAGTAAGGATACTTACTATATACTTATAATAAAGCTAGTACTTATAATAAAGTAGCTTATAATAATTATTAGTATATAAGAGAAGTAAGTATAGCTACCTCCCCGTTTTAAGGTACATAGTCAGCAGCGAAGGTTTTATATAATATTAAGGTCGCGGATATAAAGTAATAGCTTTATAAGATCTTAATAGTAGAAATTAGCAAAATTTATATATATAAATACGTAAGATTCCTACTAAAAGCTTCTTAAGCTATTAATATAAGTAAATATCTTCCTTCTTAAGAGGCTCGCTTAACTATAGCTAGGGTAAAATCTCGTAAGTATAAGGTAGCGTATACTACTATACAAATATACCTCTATATAGTAGTATAAGTATAGCTAGACTTATTATTTTACTAGGTATCGCGGCCTTAGTATAATAATATTATTAAGTAAGGAGATTAATAGCTTAGTATATAATAATTATATTTAAATCGCTAAGCTATAGCTAGTTAAGATATCTCTACTACTATAATAGCTATTACTTAGCTACTTACTAATTAATATACGCTCTTTATTCTCGATTATCTATATAAATACTATATAAAGGTACAAAAGATCCTTAGTATGAATTAGTAAATAAGACTTTACATCTTTATATATAGTTTTTATAGGGCTATTAACCCTTACGCCAACGTTATTTTTTTTTTTATATCATTACTCGCATGCAGCCTCTGAGGCCATGGCGAGGCTAATAGGGGCTAGGCCTCTATTAGCGGCCCTAGCTAGCTATAGAGCCCGAAGGCTTACAACCAATTAGGAAAGGATGGCAATAACGCCGGACAAAGGAGAGGTCAATCTGGTCGTTCCCACGCTGTTTCCGTTCCCCCCTAAGGGCTTTTTAGGGCCCCTAGGTTACTCATTCTCAAGCCATTTAGCGGTCCCTATCTCTGTCTTAGCGAGAAAGGCTAGGAGGGCTCCCCTTCCTTCTTTCGAGCTATAGAGATAAGTTAGGCTAAGTGCTTCCTTCCTTCTTCGAAAGGCCGTATAAAGGGCTTCCCTTTCCCTCCGGTAGTTGGGGCACCTTAAAATAAGGTGCTCCACCGTGTGTCTTCCACCACAGCGGCAGCGATCTCTTTCCACCTTCTTTATCCTCTTTAAGAAGGAAAAGAAGAAGCCAGCCCCAAACAGAAGCTGGAAGAAGGCTGATAGAGTCACCCTAGGCTGTATAAGACCTTTTTCCGGGCTAAGGGCTAGGCGGGGAGTCTTCCGAATAGACTGATAGTGCGTGCCTAAGCCCTTGGCCTTAGGGCCTTTAGCTGCCTCAGCAGCCCAAAGGCCCTTCCAGTGGTCCCTAGTAGCTTGACGGGTCTTTCTTCGTAGGTGGCTAATAGAGACTATAGGGGTCCCTTGAAGGGGGGCCCCTAAGCCTTTCTTAGCTAGCTGGTCGGCCAGCTCGTTGCCGAAGATCCCAACGTGGCTAGGGCACCAATGTAGCTGTACATTATAGAAGGCTTCCAAGCTAGTCAGAAGCCTTCTAACACGTATAGCTAGGTCGGAGTACCTCTTAACCTTCTGTATAGCGGCCTGGCTATCTATAAAGATATAGGCCTCTATAAGAGGGTTAGAGGGGCTAAGCGTAGGAGGCCGGGGCCTTCTAGCTAGGTCTTCTAGAACCCTTAGTATTGCGAATAGCTCTGCGTCAGCTACTTCGACTGAGGGCCCTAAGTTCTCGTAATGCACCTTATTGGGCCTATTTTCAGGGCCTAATTCGCAGAAGGAGCATGCGTTTGTCTCTATAAGGGACCCCTTTGGGCGCCCCTTAGAGCCGTCTGTGTAATAGGCTAGGGGCGGTGGCCCCGGCCGAAAAGGGTCAGCTAGGCTAGCTAGAAGCTGTAGGTGCCGCTTCTTTGCTATGGGCTTGGGAACCTCTTCTATAAGAATAGAAGTCTTAGGCTCTAAAGCCCAAGGGGGTTCCCAGCTGGCTTTCCGTCTTTCTAAGCTAAAAT
The DNA here is from genome assembly GCA_000956045.1 of Hirsutella minnesotensis 3608. Lineage (NCBI taxonomy): Eukaryota > Fungi > Ascomycota > Sordariomycetes > Hypocreales > Ophiocordycipitaceae > Hirsutella > Hirsutella minnesotensis. The sequence goes on from KQ030699.1 coordinate 24,092, forward strand.
TAGGGCCTATGACATCTACTAACGCGTTAAGAAGACGGAAGAGCTGCGTGTAGGGCCTAATATAGCTTAGGGCACCCAAGTCAGAGCCTGAGTCGGCGAGCTCGTCCCGCACAGCTAGGTTGTAAGCCTGCCTTATTGGATGACTAGGTAAAAGGTATAGGGTCCGAAGGGCATAAGAAAGGCATGCCTTTTCGAACCGTACCTCTGGCGGCGGTAGGGCTGCTTCCGCTTCGAGGGCCCTAATTGGGGACCCCTTAAAAGCTCCTAAGACTTTTAGAAGAGCCTGATTCTGAAGTCTTTGAAAGGGCTTTAAAAGGCTTCTAGGGGTTTTAGGGCCTTTATACCAAAGCTGGGCCCCGTAATCTGCGATTGTAGCTATGCAAGCCTGATAGAGCTGCCGAGAGGCTCTAAAAGATAGGCCCTTTTGCATAGAGACTAGCCGGGACAGCCCTTCAAAGGCAGCCTGCGCGGCTTTCACCTTTGCGTCGATGTGCTCTTTAAACTGGAGCCTATGATTGAAGAAGACCCCTAGCCACTTTACTAGGGGTTTTGCTTCGAAAAACAGGCCTCCAACCCATATACCCTCTAAAATAGGCTCTCGCTGCCTACTAAAGTGGATAAGTTCCGTCTTTGAGGGGTCAAATTGGACCCCTTGTTCCTTGGCTTGCTCGAATAAGCTAGAGGCAATAGCCTCTAGCTGCCGGGTATTCTTTTTAGCTGAGGTCGACGTTATAGAGATTGAAAAATCGTCTATATAGGATAGCTGATATCCTTTAGCCGCTAGTATTCCCCTTATGTATAAGAGGAATAAGATAGGGCTAATTGGGGACCCTTGCGGGACCCCCGTCTCTAGGTCTGTTAGGGGCTGGATCTGCCCCTCAAACGCTAGCTGTATCTTCCTTCCGGTGAGAAAGTGGCCCACCCAGCTAATAAGGGCCCTAGGTGGTCGTGTTAGCTAGATAGCTAAGCCGGCTAGCGTACAGCTTTTCTAGGACCTTTCCTAAGCAGTTTAGCAGGCTTATAACCCTATAAGCCTTGGGGACCGAATAATCGGGCTTATCCAGCTTAGGAAGAATAACCCCAATAGCTTCCTTCCAGGCCTTTGGGTGATGCCCTCGGTCAAATAGGGCTTTATAGGCCCTATTGAAGACTGCTGGGATCGCCTTATAGGCGTGCTGAATTGGAAGAAAGCTAAGGGAGTCAGGCCCAGGGGCCTTCTTGTTAGAAGAGCTAAAAATGGCTCTTCGAATCTCGGGGTCTTCTAGCTCGGGCCAGTCCCACTTAGCCTTACCCTTACTGCCTGAGCAGCCCGGAGGCTCTTTTCCTAGACTCTGGGGGCGGCTAGGGGAGCTAGGGCCCGGGCTAGGGTCCGGGGTCGGAAAAAGGGTCGTTAGGAATGCCTCGCATTTTTCTGTAAAGGTAGTAGCTTTAGCCTCTACCCCTCCTTTCTTATATGATAAGCTAGGAAGGGTAGGGTTGGCTCGTGCCTTTGTATAGGAAAAAGCCGTAAAAACGTCTTTTCCTGCTGCCTCCGCCAGGAAGCTCTCCCAATGTTTTTTCTTAGAGGCCCTGATAGCGTACTTGAATCTATTTCGGGCCTCTACAAAGCTCGCGCGGCTCTCTTCGTCTTGAAGGAGCCGGTACAGCCTTTGGGCTTGGCTGAGAGCTTTCCGAAGAGAGGTTAGCTCATCGTTCCACCAGGGCTTAGAACCCTTATAGGGCCTCTTTTTCGGGATTGCCGCATTGGAGGCTTCTATAAGGGTCCTAGTCAGAAGGGAAGCCATCCCCTCCAAGTTGTCTCTCTGGGCAGCCCTTTCCATAGCTCGAAGAAGGTCTTGTTCCTTCTTGGCTAGGTGTTCCGAAAAGACCTTCCAGTCCGCTTTCTTGTAGTTATAAGTAGCGGGCCTAGCTATAAGGGGCCCATTCGGGCCCCTTGAGCTAGCTTCAAAGGCTATGGGCTTATGGTCTGAGCCTGTAGCATCTAGGAAGCGGAAGTTTGTCCAAGTCAGCTGCTTGAAGGGGCTGTAAAAAGCTAGGTCTATAAGGGAGACCTCCTTCAAGCCCTCTCTCCAGTAGGTGCCTTCTGCAGCGATCTCTAAGTCCGTAAGCAGGGAAGCCTTATAGCGGTCTAGCCAGCTAATAAGGGCCTCTGCTTTACGGGCCTTAGAGGCTTCTGCAGAAGAGTTCCAGCGGTGGTGGTGTAAGTTGAAATCCCCCGCCAGAAGGAAGGGCTGCTGGGGCAGCTGTGCTGTAAGTAGCAGTCTTTCCACCGTATAAGGGCCCGGCTGGCTAGCCGGGGCCCTTATAACCTCTTTTTCGTTGTAAACGTTAATAAGGGTAAAAGGCTCAACGCCTTCTACCCTTATTGCCTGTATATCAGGATCGCAAAAGAGGTCAAAGCTGGGGCTAGCTTCGAATCGGGCGTCCTTCCGCTTATACGCTATGACCCTGGCTCTTCTAGCTAGCTTCGGAAAGCTAGTAAAAGGTATAGGGGCTATAACATTATATGCGGGGTGCTGTATAGGAATATAGCTATCATCAATCTTATAGAGGTAGGGCTCTTGAATAAGAAGAAGGTCAATTTCTTGTTCTAGGGCCTGCTCCAAGATTGAGAGGGTAGCTGTTTCCTGCCTATTAGTGTTATGCTGGATAACTCTAATAGGGTCGTAGCTAGGCCTAGGGAGCCTAGAGGGCCTAGGGGGCCTAGGGGGCCCGGGCCTAGTGTTAAGGCAGCTAGGCATTAGCTATACCCTTGTAAACGCTGCATTGGGCCTTGCTGGTTGTGAAGTGCTCCCCCTTGCAGTTATGGCAAGAGGCCTGGAAGTGGGAGCATCCTTGGCTAGCCTTACAGCTAGGGCAGCTGTGATCCCTAGTAAGGTGTTTTTCCGGGCAGAAAGAGCACCTTATAGGCTTTCGGCAGGTCCGGGGGTTGTGGCCAAAGGAAAGACATCTATAGCACTGAGTGCGTATAGTGTATTCCTTATAAGCTTCGACCCTGAGCTTAAGGCCTGCAACGTAGAGGCCTTCTTTCCGGCAACGGGCCCCAATGGCCTCTGAGGGGACTGCAAAGACCACTGAGCCGGCCCTCTGGTTAGGGCCTAGGGTGCCTAGCCACCTAGGCTGCCCAAGGACCTCAATCCCACTAAAGGTCTTAGCCTCGGCGGCGAATAGGTCCAGGATTGGGAGCTCATCTAAGTTAGGGACCCCTTTAGCCACTAGCTTCGTCCAACTAGCCGGGAGGTCCGTTGACTCAATAGGTAGGCCCTGGAAGATGGGGGCCCACTTAGCTTTTTCTTCTAGAAGCTTCTTAGCTGTATAAGGAGCCTTTGTTGTTATAACTATGTTGCCCCTCTCTGAAAGAGATAGGGCTAGCACCGCTACATCTCCTATAGCTTTATTAAGCTTATTTCTAAGCTCAATAGGGCTAAAGGGGGGCTTAGGGGCTCCTTTCCTTAGCTTAAGAATAAGCTGATGGTCTTCTTTAGCGTTCTTTTTAGCTCTAGCCGGGGCCTTAGCCGGGGCCTTAGCCGGGACCTTAGCCAGGGCTTCCATGTTGGTTGCAGCGACGCTTGCGTATGTGCTACCCTGTAGGCCTTTTTTAGGCTGCTGGGCGGGCTGCCTAGTTGGTTGCTTGGCAGGCTGCCGGGCGGGCTGCTGGGGGCCTTGGGTTTCCTTGAGGGCCTCTTCAGTGTCCTCTATAAGGGTCTTATAAAGGGGTCGGACGTTGTGGGCTTCTTTTAGGGCCTGCAGAGCCCGCTGGAGGTGACCCCTAGCTTTCTCTATCAGCGGGTCTGGCTGGGGCTTCGACTGCTGTAGTTGCCGCTGTAGCTGCTGCTGTTCTTGCTGCTGCTGGAGCTGCTGCTGTAGCTGCTGTAGCTGCTGCTGTAGCTGTAGTTGCTGCTGTAGCTGTAGCTGCTCTAGCTGTTGTAGCTGCTGCCGCATTTCCTGCTGTGGCTGCTGCAGCTGCTGTGACAGTCTGACCGGTGTAGGGCTAATAGGGCTAACAGCAGCCCTCTTGTTACCCTTTTTTAACCCTATCCTTGGTAGGGTCTGTTGGAGAGTGCTAGCCTGGGGTAGGCTAGGCTTGAACGGCCCACAGCAGCTGCACCAGAGGCCCAAGGGCCTATAGCGGCTGGGCTGGAGCCCCTACGGCCCCTAGGGAGAGGGGTCGAAGGTGCCGGGGCTAGGCCCGGGTCTTGGGTCGGGCTTGGGCTTGGGCCCGGGCTGGGGCCGGTGGCGGGTTTTTCCGGTGACTGCGGGTACGTACCATTAGTCAGCGGGTCCGGGGAAGGATTTTCCCCCCCCAAGGGGGCGAAATCCCCTTTCCCAGACTTCTTCGCAGCCATATTGCGCGCCCGCTATTGGCTGCACTAGGCTGCTAATAGAGGGGCGTAATAAGCTTTGAAAGACGGTTTGAATGACGTATTAAACGTTGATTTTATCGCGGTGGCGGACCAAATGCTCAAATTGAGAAAATGATGAAAGTTTTTGGAGCTGTGTAGCTAGGACACACCACTGTATCTTTAGTAGGTAGTAGGGCTGAATTAGGCTTAAGAGGTTCCTTATCCGTATAGCTAGATCCGAATAGCCTAATATCTTATAGATAGCTGCCTGGCTATCTATAAAGATAAAGACTAGCTGTAGCTTTTGTGTGTTAGGCCTAGGCCTAGGCCTATTAGCTAGATGTTGTAAGACCCTATAGATAGCAGCTAGCTCGGCGTCTGCGACCTCTATAGAGGGACCTAGGTTCTCGCAAGCTACTAGCCTAAGCTTATTTTCTAGGCCTATTTCACAGTAGCCTAGTGCGTTAGTTAGGGCCTCTTTGTGCTTGCCTTGTGATCCGTCTGTATAGAAGACTAAAGGATCTTCAAAGGTTAGGCTAGCTAAAAGCTGTAGGTGCTGCTTCTTAGCTTCTGCTTTAGGCGCCTGCGAGATGCGGTCGTAGCCAGGGTATATAGGGAGTAAGTCTAAGGAGAAAGACTAATGCGAAGTTTATAAGGGTATTAAATATTAAAGAGTCTAAGAAAGGGGTGTATAAGCAGAAGAAAGTGTTTACTTATGTAAAGAGACCTAGAGTTTAGTAGAGGAATATCATAGCAAGGTAGGTAAAAAAAAGCAGGAAGATAGTATAGAGGGTGTATTGTGTGGTTGTATGCTTTTGTGTCTGTCTGTGTGTTTGTATGTTTCATCAACACGGCCGGAAAGCCTCCTTATATACTCAAAATCTCCCGCTTAGCTTCGGTAAAAGCTTTATCATGTCTCCCGTCTCTAGCCATGCCTTTGCTGTCCTTTCCGAGACCTTGCCTGACTCTCCCATGTCCGTCCGGTCTTTCCGAGTTTTAAGATCGATTATTCGTGCGATTTACCCTCCATGAGATATGCATACTGCCCGGAAAACTGGGAATCCCTCTTTCTTTTCTTTTTATTTAAATCTGATGTCAATTATTGGTTTGATGCGGCTGGGCTTAACCGGAGGTGTCTTTTTCATTGTATTCTGTTTTATGTTTAGTTCAGTTTCTGTAGTGTTCTTACTCTGCTTTGTATGATGTTTTCATAGTGTTTTATAGTATTCAGGTATAGTATTATGATATTCTCATAGTTATATAATAATATTTTAATACTAGCAACTTTAGTGCTAGTTAGTATTCTTACACTAGCGTATACTGGGAAGCTATTAAGCCTCATTAAAAGCTATAAATATAAACCCTATACTAGATTATAAGGGCTTTTAAAAGGTTCCTAACTAGAGCCTTAGAGCTAAAAATAGTAATCCTACTACTAGAGGTGCGATTTTAAAAGACTTACTATAGCTATAGCCTACGCACGCTATATTTCTTACTAAATAACCTTATAAGATAGGCTTATAATCTACTTACGAGGGATAAATTAGTAGATTTGGTTAGATTTAAGCTCTCTAGCTTATATTAAGCTTATAATAAAACTCTTTAGCCTACTAGCTAAGCTACCATATATGGGTTATAAAGCCTAGTTATAAGCTAGAAAGAAAGAAAGCTAGCTAGTAGGCCCCTTAGCTACTACCCCTATAAGCTACTATTAGTATCTTATAAGCGCTTAAGATAGAAGCTAAAGAGCAATATATATAGCTCCTAGCTAGCTTAACCTTTAAAGACCCCTTAGTTTCCTATATAGATAGATTATAATAAAAGTATAAAGAGGTGCTAATTAATATACTAAGCTACTATAAAATAAGCTTAGAAAAAAAGCCTAAGCTAATTTATAGCAAGGGAGGCTTAGGAATATGCTATAAAAAGCTTACAGAGAAAGCTAGAGAAACGTATTTCTTTAATCTTAATCCCCTCATAGCAAAGATAGATAGGCTTATATTATTAGTCTATGTATAGCTAATTATAAGCTTCGGCTACTTAAAAAGCTACTTAAAAAGGATAAGTAAGGTTGCTAAAGATACTGATAGCTAGCGCTTATACTATAAAGTGCTTTGTACTCTACTATAAGCGCTATAATAAGGCCCGTAGAGCTACTAAATTAGCCCTTATAAGGCAAGCAACTACTATATAGGCTCTATTTAGCACTAAATTAAGTAGGTACTAGCCTTCCTAGCTAAGACTTAGATAGGAACGCTATAGTAGTTTGCAAACGAGTAACTATCTAGCTTATATGCTAAGCTTAGGCCTAGCCTTAGCCTAGCTTATAATCTATTAAAGGAGAATATATAATATAAAAAACACTATTAGACGAGCTTTCCTATATCTTTTCCTTTACTTATAGCAAAGCTAGCTTATAACTAAGCCTATAGCTTAGCTACCTCTTTATAGCCCTAGGCTCTATAAGTATAATAATTAAAAAAAATAGTAGCTAGCTCGGTATTTGCAACCTTTATAGAGAGGGGCTTAGGTTCTCGCAAACTACTAGCTTAAGCCTATTTTCTAAGCCTATTTTATAGTAGCCTAGTATGTTAGTTAGCACCTCTTCGTGCTTCCCTTGTAATTTATATATATAGAAGACTAAGGGCTTTTTAAAAGTTAAGCTAGCTAGGAGCTATTTTTTTTTAACTTATTACTCTTATATAGCCTAGAGCTATAGAGAGGCAACTAAGCTATAGGCCTAGTTATAAGCTAGCGTACTAACTAGCTAGCTATATATATAGCTAGCTACTATAAGTAAGGAAAATGTAAAGAAAAGCTCGTTTAATAGTATATATTAAAGTAAAAGTCTCTCCCTTAGTTACTTAGTAAAGTAAGCACCCTTCGTAGTTATAAAGGTTCCGATAAAGCTAATAAAGGTATTTTAATAAGCTATACGGATACTAATTTATATAAAGTATTTAATCCTATAACTAATAAAAGCCTATATACTGGAGATATAATTATACTAGAAGGAAAGATTTCTAGAAAATAAAGAACTAGAAAAAAAACTAGGTATAGAAGAAGAAGAAGTTGAGGTTTTAATAGGAAAATAATAATAATAATAATAATAATAATAATAATAATAATAATAATAATAATAATAATAATAATAATAATAATA
>KQ030700.1:3055-31837 GCA_000956045.1 Hirsutella minnesotensis 3608
TTAATATTCTTATACTTAATAATATATATAAAAGAAATTACTTTAAAATATATTTCTTTTAAGCTATTAATATTATTAATTAAAATAGTTTTATTAACTTTACTTTTAGCTTTATTAATATAAAAAAAGTAAAAAGTTTTCTTTAGCTTTATTAATAACTTAGCGACTTTTATAAAGCTATTTATACTATAAAGCTAGCTATTATTATTACTAATAAGGAAATAGTACTTAAAAATATACTATTATAGCTATTCTTATAGTTATAGTAATAGCTATATATCTTCTACGTTAATACTAATATTAAAGCTTAAACTTTCTCTCGCTAGAAAAGTAGCAATAACTTTAATAATATTTTTAGTAATAAGGCTAATAATAAAGCTAATAGTAACTTTACTACTTAAGTTACTACTTAATAAGAAGCTAAATAAAGTATAATACCTACTTAGACTAATAATAACTATAAAGGTATATATAATATATAGTAAAGCGTAATTTATATAATAATAAAAGAAGACTTTAAAATAAGTATAGTAGTTACTAAATAAAACCTTTAGCTAGTAATAAAGCTATATTATTAACTATATCTCTAATAAGTATATACTTTAGTAAGAATAGTATAAAGGTTCGGCTATAAGGAATATAGGTAGTCGACTTAAAAGGGAGTTATAAATAGAACTATCGAAGGAAGGGAGGAAAGGGAGCGGAAGGCCCCCTCCTAGCTAGCTAAATATCCTACGCACGGGGGAACGATAACTTATACCGCCTCCTACCTATCTTTTCTATAGCTACGACTAGTTATAGACTAATCTATAATATAGCCCCCTCCTTTATCTAGTAGAGGAGGCGGAGCGTAAGCTATATAGTTACGTATATTACGCTAGAAAACCCTATAAAAACCTCCTCGGCTCGCTTCCGAAGAAAGTAAGGCGCGACGGGTAACCTTTCTTTAGGCGGACTCTATTAACTTGGAATTATAATACTTCTTAAAGTAAACGTAGGGAAAATATAACTAAAGTAGAATAATTCTATCTAGCTAGCGCTATTATAAAAAGTCGGATTTTACTAGGTAGTAGGGCATTATAAAGGCCCTACTTCGCGCGGGTAATATAGTAATCTAAATACCTAGTTTATTATACTATCGTTAATATTACTTTATTAAGCTAGGACTTATAGTAAGAGGTATAGTATAGGGTTATAGCCGTAGATACTAACTAATCTATAGCGCGTACTTAGCGCGGCCCTAGACTAAAACTAAGTAGGGCTTATAATACTAACTAATAGTATTCTATATAATCTAATTTAAATTAATTATTATTGCCTTAATTAAAATCCTCTTATATATTATTTTCTAGAATTACTAGCCCGCGTTTAGTTAATAACCCTAATACTCTTATTATCGCGCTTTTACGTAGCTTAGGGTAATCCTATTTAAAATAACTAACTTAGTTATACTAGTAGTAACGTTAGCGTTACTACGTAATAGTAAAGGAGTAGATAGATTTAATATCTATTAAGTTAGCCTCTAGTTAAAGCGGTTTATTTATAATTTTAATAGTATTATTTCCTACGCTAAAGACCCTATTAAATCCCCTTAATAAGGTAAAAAATACTATATATAACTTAGGCTATACTTTTTAATTTAACCTTACTTTAGGCTTATTACGGAGCCTTAATAAAAGTAAGATAATCTTTATATAGTTAGACTAATAGTTTAGTCTAGCTTTAAAAAGGGCGTATTCCTACCGCGTAATATATATACTAAGGGACTTTATAAGTTCTTACTATAACTTAACTAAGTATAAACTAGCGCGTTATTTCTTATAAAATTCCTTAAGAATCTCGTTAATATATACTAAAAAGGCGTTAAGTTAGTCCTAGAAAGTAACCGCTTTAGAAATATAAAAAAAGAATATCTACTAGAAAGGGCCGAGTCTTAAGTAAACGTAGTAAAATTAGGCGAAAGGCTCCCTAATTATATATCCGTTTACTATTAATTTTACTCGTATTAATACTATCTATATATTTAAATTAGCGCGCGACGCAAGCGGCTTAAGCGCGAGTAAAATTTATTAGTATTTTATAATCTTACTCCTATATTCGGTTTAGGTATAAGAGGAGTTCTATTTAATATAAAGGTTTAGCTATAAGGAATATAGGTAGTCGACTTAAAAGGGAGTTATAAATAGAACTATCGAAGGAAGGGAGGAAAGGGAGCGGAAGGCCCCCTCCTAGCTAGCTAAATATCTTACGCACGGGGGAACAATAACTTATACCGCCTCCTACCCGTCTTTTCTATAGCTACGACTAGTTATAGACTAATTTATAATAAATAGTAAGTAAAATACTTTATTAATAAGTATTATAACTTTAATTAGTAAGTTAATAGTTTAATTAAAATAACTTATAAAAATATTAAATTATATTTCTTAACTAATATAAGTAATTTACTTTACTTATATAACGCGCTAATATAAATAATTATAAATAAAGCGCGCTATTATTTATAAGAAGTAATATAATAATAAATACTTTAATAAAAGTAATTCCTTAAGTAAAAAAAGCTTAGTAAGCTAAATATAATAATTATATACTAAGCGGTTAATTTACTAAACTAGTAGTATTACTAAGTACTTACTATAGTACTTATAGCAATAAATTTAATACTAAAGCTTAGACTTTTAAACTTCTCGCGACGATAACCTAAGCCCGTAGCGGGTACGTATTACTAATAAAATCGATTTCGAGACTAGATTCGAACTTAGTATATCTAATTACCTTAGGGTAAGATAGATAGATACTACTTATAAGGCCGTAGCGGCCGCGGTAGTAGACTAAGGATTAAAATCGGCCTAAATTAAGCTAGTACCGACGCTATAGTAAATAGCTACTCGATATAATACTACGCGCTAGCTAGACTAACTAGGATAGGTAATCCTTTAAGCTAGCCCCGCTATAAAGACTAATAAACCCTAAGGAAAGAAAAATATATAATAACTTTATATATATTATCCCTTAAAATATATTTTAAAGCGCGTAAGTAGTTTTTACTAATTATATATACTTTCTAGAGAAACGCTAAGAAAACCCTAAAGTAGCTTAAATTAAAACTAAAGAGATTAAAAAACCTATATATAAGGTATAAAAAGGGGTACTTTTAAGCTTAAATTATTAATAAATATAAGTATTAATAGTAATAAAAAATAAAGGAAGTAGATTTTTCGATATAGCTAGTAAGCTAATCTTACTAAAATATAAGAGGGAAATTATTATTTATAGAATCTTAAATAAAGTAGTAATTTAAAATAAGGAGCTTATAGATACTATAATAATAGTTAATACTACTCTTTACTCAAAAGCTATAGTTATTTTAAAGTAGCTCTTAAGTAAAAATATAGTAATTACGTTTAGCGCTTTAATAAAAAGATATATAGATAACCCCTAATAAGTAATAAAGGTATTTAGAAAGGGAGTAACTATAGCTAAAAGAATCTTCTTAGTAGTTATAAAAAGGGTTTTAATAAAACTTACTATTAAAAATTAAAAAAAGTTTATAAAAAAAACTTAATAAAGTAAATAAAGTTAAAGTCTTTTAAATAAAGACTTTTTACTTAAAGATAGAAAAAGCCCTAACTTATACCTTAATTATAAAGGTAATAAGTATAAATAACGTAAATAAGCTTTATAATTTTAATTTTATAGCGGACGCGATAATATTTTAATATAAACTATATAACGAGTTAATATATTTTTAACGCTACTATAATTACTATAAGTTTAAATACGTAAAGCGCTATTATAATACGGGCCCGACTTATAGCTAATATAAGGACCTAGCTTACTTTAGAAGGGATAATAATTACCTAGCTAAAGCTAAGGCCTAGCTTAATAAATATACCTTATATAAGGGAAACTACCTATTATAAACTAAAATATACCCTATAGTAGTTAAGCTATAGTAAAAAGTAAAAGAAAACTACTTAATATACTTACTTTAATTTACTAAGTAAATACTAGTAAAGCTACTTCTAAACTTATAAGTTTTTTAATTTAAGTAACTAAACTCTTAAGATTAAATAGTACTACTATTATTATTATAAAAAAAAGGCCTAGGTAAACTACTAAGATTTTAAATAAAGCTTTAACTAAGTAAAGGATATATTAATAAAGTATAAGCTATTAATAGGGATTAAATAGGGATTTAAAGGTTTGTTTAGTAATAAAGTGCCTTCTTCCTACCTTCCCCTTAGCTATAAGCTAGACTTTAAGCTACCTAACTTATACTCTAGAGTATAAAAGATAATCTTATAAACCCTATATAATATAACTAAAAGTCTTTTTATAAAATATAAATAAGAAATATAAACTAATCTAGCTAGCGCTATAGAGCTTAGTAAATTATAATATTATTATAGTATAGGAAGCTAAAGTAGTCCTAGGGGGGCCCCCCCCCTAGGCTTAGCTCTTTACTTCCTTTACTATAGCTATTTATATTTATAAAGATTTAATAAAAGCTTTTAAACTCTAAAGATATCCCTTAATTAAGTTAATATTACGTTTAACTTAAAAGAAATATTTATTATAATATACTTACTTTTATTTAAAGTATAAATAAGCTTTAAGTAAGAGATAAGTAGCTATTTATATTTATAAAGATTTAATAAAAGCTTTTAAACTCTAAAGATATCCCTTAATTAAGTTAATATTACGTTTAACTTAAAAGAAATATTTATTATAATATACTTACTTTTATTTAAAGTATAAATAAGCTTTAAGTAAGAGATAAGTAGCTATTTATATTTATAAAGATTTAATAAAAGCTTTTAAACTCTAAAGATATCCCTTAATTAAGTTAATATTACGTTTAACTTAAAAGAAATATTTATTATAATATACTTACTTTTATTTAAAGTATAAATAAGCTTTAAGTAAGAGATAAGTAGCTATTTATATTTATAAAGATTTAATAAAAGCTTTTAAACTCTAAAGATATCCCTTAATTAAGTTAATATTACGTTTAACTTAAAAGAAATATTTATTATAATATACTTACTTTTATTTAAAGTATAAATAAGCTTTAAGTAAGAGATAAGTAGCTATTTATATTTATAAAGATTTAATAAAAGCTTTTAAACTCTAAAGATATCCCTTAATTAAGTTAATATTACGTTTAACTTAAAAGAAATATTTATTATAATATACTTACTTTTATTTAAAGTATAAATAAGCTTAATTTAGTCTTTCTTAGACTTTACCCTTAAGACTTTTACTATTATTACTAGTAATTTTAACTTTTACTACTTAGTATAAAATAAATATAAAAAAACTTTAGAAAAAGTAAATTTATTACTTATAGAAGTTATATACTTCTAACTTAACTTACTTATACTAAAGGGAGAATATATAAAAGCCTTTTATAACTACTACTATAATATAATTAACTTTATATAAGTAACTTACTTTTTTAATACTTACTACTATAGCTTAGAGTTTAACTTAAAAGAATTAAATTATATTCTATAAGTTACTTTATTTAAAATTAACTATATACTAAGAGAAAACCCCCTAGCTTTAAAATAGAAAAATATAAATTTTAAGAAAATTATAAAAGTAATAAAAATAAAATTCCTAAATATACTACTTTACTTTACTATAAAAAAAGTAATAAATAAAGTATTTAATAATATTTATACTTCTTTTTATAATATCTCAATAGAAAAAGTCCTATTTTAGCTTTAATACTAGCTAAGAAGAGATAAGTAGTACTTACTTTATATAGCTTATACTTTAAAATATATAAAAAGGGTAAAGTAATAATATAAAAAAATAAGTATAGAAACTAACTAAAAAAAGCTTTAGAAAGTAATAATAAATCTTAAAAAGTAAATTTAAATAAAAAGAAAAAAAGTATAAAGAAAAATACTTAACGAAATCTCTAAAAAGCCGCGAAGCTTTTAGTAAATTTTTTTAATAAGTAAGGCTTTATAGTAAAACCCTTTTAAAACTAATATACATCTTTACTTTAAAAATAAGTAACGAAATAGTAGTAGAATTTTAAAATAAAATAAAGCTTTTATTAGTAAAAAAAGAGATTTATTACTCTAGTTAGCTTAGAAAGCCCTAGTACTCCTAGGTATTACGGGGGCTAGCTAAAATTACGAAAAACTTCTTAACTATTATAAAAGTAGCTATAATATTAAGCTATTTTAACGCTACCCGCGTTACTAACCTTCCCCTTATATAATAAGTTTATTAAATTCTTTTAAGCTTTTTATTATAAAAATAACGCTACGCTTATTATAAAGTTAAGTAATAAAAAGCGAAAGGTTAATAATATTATTATTCTTTCTTATATAGTCTTAGTATATAATTATAACTTAATAAGGGTATTATAAAGTATAAACTTATATAATACGTTTATTAAGAAAGTAAACTACCCTATTAAAATTATAGCTTTTATAATAAAATTAAAAAGCTAATAATAAACTTATTTTATTATTAAAAGTATTTATAATTATCCCTTTTCTCTTAACTATTTTATATATATTATTTATAAGCCCTATATACTAAGGTAGTAAGTACTTAAGAAAGACTTACTTAAGTATAAAGCGCTACTAGCTTATAAGCTTAATACTACTCTTAAAGATTAAGAAAAAAAGTTTTTATTTTTCTAACTTTATAATATATATAATAATTATTAAAAACTTTATTATAAGTTTAAAATATATCTCTTTTAAACTATTAGTATTACTTATTAAAATAATCTTACTAACTTTACCTTTAACTTTATTAATATAAAGAAAGTAAAAGGTTTCTTTTAGCTTTATTAATAGCTTAGCGATTTTTATAAAGCTATTTATACTATAAAGCTAGCTATTATTATTATTAATAAGGAAATAATACTTAAAAACGCGCTACTATAGCTATTCCTATAGTTATAGTAGTAGCTATATATCTTTTATTATTACGGACTCGAGCTATAAGCTCGGGTCTACGCGTAGCTATTACGTAACGGGAGCGCGCGCCCTAAGGCGCGCGCCCCGGAGGAGGGGCGCCTATAGGTTCCTCCCTTCCGTATAGTTATTAATACTATTATTAACGCTTATATATAGATATACTAAGGCTAGTCCTTTATATTTAATAATTATCCTATTTATATAATATCGGTAGACGGGTCCTCTATACTAATAACGACCGGCCCGACGAGCGAGGAGCTACTCTAGCTCGTTACTACGTAAAGGGAGATAATCTTAGCTCTCTAGGTAATAAGACGTAAACTACTCCCGATAAGAGCCCTATTCGATAGCGATAAAGACCTCTTCGCTATATAAAAGGCTTTAATAGCGTATAAGCTTTAGTTAGACTAGGTATTTATTAGTAGTATATAGGACTAATAGGTATTCCTTTACTAGTACCTCTCCGCGAAGGTATAAGCTAAGGTAGCCCTATACTTCGAATATAGCGCGTAATAGGGGTTATAATACTAACGCTTTCTTTTAGCATCTCGATATAATATTCGTAAACCCCTACTACTAATAGGTAGCTATAACGGAGTTAGAGTATATTACTTAATAGTTAGCTAAGTTCTTCTCTAACTTTTTACTTTACTTTAAAGTTAAGCTCGAGCTATTAGGAGGATCCTAGTAAGTAGACGAGATTAAGGTTTTATAGCTCTATTACGCGCTTTCTACCTAACTTAAATAATACTATATTAAGCGGGATATCCCGATAGATAATTACCTTATAGCGGTAACCCGGATATAAGCTATTACGGTTAATATTAAATCGTTCTAGCTCGATAATAAGCTCCGCTAGAGGAAGATTTACTAACTACCCGCTATGCTACGAGATAAAGATATATAAATAATAAGTATTAACTCTACTACTTCTAAGTTAGTAAAGGCGCCTCGCGCTAAGTAAGTTAACTAAGGCGGGCGCTAGTAGCGATAACGCGCGTAATAAGTAAGCGATAATACTATATAAACGCGGCGCGTAGATAGGAGCTACCTACGCTATAGTAAGACGGACTATATAATAAAGGACTACTAACTCCTACTATTTACTAGGCCGCCTTAGGGGTATTTAGTCTAGGCTTTTAATATTACTTAAGATAGAGATACCTTAGGGGAGGAAGTCGCTAGACTAAGAAACGGGCTACCCTTATAGTAAGTTTCTTATTAAAGGTAAGATAGCGCGCTAAGTAAATTAGTAGGAAATTAGTAGAATACTTTCGAGATATTATAGGGAATATAGATATAAGTTCTTTCCTCGTTCCTATATTAGTTAATTTTACTAAATTTATTAACGCGTAAGTAGATAATAGTTATAATTACTATACTATTATAAGCGAATTTTTTATATAACGTTACTAGCTTACTTATATTCCGCTACTAAAGCGGAGGTAAGTATATACTATAGTAATAGTAAAATAAAGAAAAGAGTAAAAGTTTAAAAAGTCCTTCTTTATTACTTATATAACTTAGTTTATAGCTAACCTAGATAGCTAGGAATTACTTATTATAATATACGTAATACCTAGATTAACTTAGGACTTTATTCTAAGTATACTTTAGATAGCTTAGTATAATATTACGCTTTAGATAAAAACGAGGGAGCTTATAATATACTTAGTAAAAAACCTTATTATATAGGTAGTTAAGTAGTAGCGGCTTAAGTACTTAATAGCCTTAATCCTTAGGTCTACGTTCGCGGCTTAGGTTTAATAGGAAGCGAAAGGAAAGATAAACTACTACTTTATTATAATAAGCTTAAGGAATATAACTTTAGTACTACGCTTAAGTATTATAGCTTTAGCGAAAGTACTATAACTAAGGACCTTTCCCTTTAAAGTTAAGTAGTTTTATTATTTTTTTAATAAAAAATAAGCTAATACTTTACTACTATATTAAGGGAGTTATAATTACTATATCCGCTTAAGGAAGAACCCTAATAACTCTAACTTAATACTACTATAAGGGCTACTTTATAATATACTATAGAAGTATTTACTTAAAGTATAAAAGTAAATTATAAATATAATAAATAAAAGCTAAATATAAGTAAGTTCCTTTTTAATAGTAGCCTTAGTCTTACTTACGAAGAAACCTAGTAGTAATTAGCAATTCTACGTTAATTACTACGCGCTTAATAAAATAACTAAGTAAGATTAATACTTACTTTTACTTATTAAAGAGATATTATATAGCTTAGCTAAAGTAAAGTAGTTTATAAAGATAAATATTCGCGCTACTTTCTATAAGCTTTATATTACTAAGGGGTAAGAGTATTTTATTACTTTTTATATAAAGTTTAGGTTATTTAAATATTTTATTTACCTTTTTAGCTTTATAAGAGTACTAACTATATTTTAACGATATATTAACTAATCCTTAGGGAAGATTTTAAAAAACTTTAAAACTATATATTTAAATAATATACTTATTTACTTAAGTAGCTTATAAAAAGACTACTAGAAGAAAGTTCGCGATATACTTTTATAGCTATAATAAGCTAGGTTATACTTTAACTTTAAGAAATATAACTTTACTATTAAGGAGGTTAAGTACCTTAGGTTTATAGTCTATACTACCTAAGAAATTCGCTTAAACCCCGCGAAGATTATAGCTATCCGCGATTAAAAACTACCTACCCGCGCTAAGAGTATTTATAGCTTTTTAGGATTCGCTAACTTCTATTATAAATTTATCCTATAGTTTTTAAATATAATAGCTCTTTTAGTAGCTTTTATAATAAAAAATAGTCTCTTTAATTAAATAGATAAATACTAAGCTATATTTAATATACTTAAGCTAGCGTTTATATTATACTTAATCCTCGCGTAATAAGACCTAAAGCGGATAATAGTTATTAAAGTAAACTACTTAAGTAAGGCCTTAAGCGGGTACTTATTATAAAAAGATAAAGCTAGTATACTTTAGCTAGTTACGTACTACTCTTAAAAACTCAAGTAAGCTAAAAAGAATTATATAATTTATAATAAAAAACTACTTACTATTATCTCTTATCTCTAGGCTTAGTTAGCTAAGCTATAAAACGTAGCTAAGCTATTTATTATCCTTATTAACTATAAGTCGTTAGAATACTTTATAATACTAAAGGAGATATCTAAGCGCTAGGCTTACTAAGTAGAGATACTTATACTTTTTAATTACTACCTTTAATACTAACTTAGGTCTTAAGCGGGGTAGCTAAATACCCTTTCTAGATAGGAGTAGGACTATAAGGATAAAGTAGTTAGGTTTAGTATAGTTATAACGCTAATTATAATTAACGCGATTAAAGCGCTTTTAGCGAATAATAAGTAAGAAAGAATTACTTTAGTAAACTAGACTTAAGAAACTACTATAGCTATAGCGCTTACCTTAGAAGTAATACTAGCCTTATTTTAAGACTTATACCTTTAATAGCTTTAGGCGACTACGCTTACTTATAACGGGTTATACGCGGAAAAGGTCCGGGCCTTATTAGGGAATAAGTATAAATTCCCTTTTTAAGCGAATATAAGAGAGTAAATCGCGGATTATACCTTATTAGTATATAGCTTACTATAGTTTTTTTTTTTTTTTTTTTTTTTTTTTTTGCAGGAGTTATTCATGCTGGCGTAGGAATCATTAAAAACTACTGGGGAGTTCGAACGTATAAAGTGCGAGCATTTCACCTTGAAGCCACGAAAGTTTGGCATGCTACCTCTTACTTATACTCGCCATTAGATCATACTCGCCCTCCTTTTGGTGTCTGGGGCCTTCCAGGCGCTTCTACCACTACGCCATCCCCCCAGCTTACTATAGTTCCGGGGGTATATATAAATCCTAAAGTAAGAACTCTTAATAATAGTCTTTATCTAGAGAATATATAACTCGTTAATAGCTAGGTACCTTAGTAAGAATATAATATTTAAGCTCCTATAGTAGGAATTCTACTAGGAGGGTATATCTTAAGACGTTACGAGGTTTATATAGAATTACTACTACTATAGTAGTTATATTAACTATTAATAGAAATAAGGCTTACTATAGCTACTTTTAATTACGGATTATTTTTAAAATATAATTTCTATAGACTTTATAACTAATTTACTTATTATAAGTAAAGGCGACCCCTAATACTTAATAGTTATTACTAATTAGTTATTTAAGTATATATAACTCGAGGTAATAATATTTATAGAAGCTAAAGTATATATAAAGAGGTTCTAGGATTACTAGTAGCGCTTCTATAGGTTCCTAACTAATATTATCTCTAACTATAGGTCGAATTAAGTTAGCTAGTTTTAGTTTACGCTTTATAAGGCCGTTAGCGTTAAGTAACTCCTTTTTATAGCTTACTACCCTTAGACTAATAAAAGGATAGAGAGAGCGAACTAAGAGGTATAAGTAATACTATATATAATAGTCTTTTTCTCTTAATTTAACTAAGTAAACTACTTACTAGCCTATTAACTTACTTTAAATAACTACGATTTATTTATTATAAGCTTAAGTTTAAATAAAGCTTTTTATAAGTTCGACCTCGAGCTAATTTAGTAAGTTTATAATACCCCTATCCCCTTAACGTCCTTAAAGGGTAAAGTAGTAGCGTTTATATAGTATCTTAAGGAAGGGATAGATATCGCTTAGGCCGCGATTGCCTAGGTATAGTAATACTAATAAGATACTATAAATACTTTAAAGCGCTTAGCTAAGCGTTTTTAAGCTAGTAATAATATAGCTTAACCTAAAGAATATTAAGACGAACTAGCCTTACTAAAAGCTTAATACGCTTATAGCTAAGTATAGGGTTATTAATATCCTATACCCTCTTACTATTAAGCTAGATACGCTATATAGTATTTACTTTACTTTCTATATTAATTAAGTTAAGCGGGTAGTATTTAACCCTCTCTTAAGTTAATCCTTAGCGGACTTTAGGCTAGATCCCTTACTTTAGCTCTTAGATACTAACTAGGGTCTCGCTAAGTATAAAGTCGAGGAGATCCTAGCTACTAAGAATACGCGCGAGAGAAAGCGGAGGCGGAATATCTTTATTAAATAGCGCGGCTATATTATACTAATTTAAGAGCTATTAAAAAGCGTATAAGAAACTAAAGCGCTTACGCGGTATAAAGTATATTAAGGAGATATATAAGTCTATAATAGTCTTAAATATTAAAAGCTTAATTCTAAAGGCGAGGCCCTTAGTAGTAATCTAGCTATAGTAAATACTTTTAAATAAAACTCTATTTTAATATAAATAAACTAATAAAGAACTTAAAAATAATTATAGTACCTAGGCCGCGCTTAGTCTTTTTTTAACTAAGCCCCTTAGGTATCCTACCCGTCTTTACCCTATTTTTACTTATCCTCCTCCTCGCTATCGTTAAATAGGAAATCGTTAGGCTTTATATACTAGCGCTTACGTAAGCTATTATAGGTTAGCTAGCGGGTCGGCGAGTTATTACGGTAAGAGGGGCGTTAAGTAGCGGCGGTAGCGGGGGCGTTAGATCCCTATAAAAGCGTAATAGTAGCGGATATAACGAGAGGGGTAAAAGGGCTATTAGTAGCGGAGGAGATAATAAGGAGTAGTCTAGCGGCGGGCGGGGTATAATAGCTAGCGAGGATAGCTAAAGCGCTAGTAAACGCGGCGTTTATCTCCGCGGTATATTTATAGTCCTCGCGCTAGCCGTAGATAATCTCGCGCTAGAAGTCCTCTTAGTAGCGTATAGACTCTTAGTAGTAGTTAAGGAATTTATTTAGCCCGGAGGTAAGCTAGTTTTAAAATTATAGCTACTACTATATAAGCGCTTATTAAAACTACGCTATATTACTACTACGGTAGCTTAGCGTTTTAGGAAGGAGCCCTAGTATAGATAAGATAAGGGTATTAGAGAGGGTAAGTAGGGCGTTAGTAAGCGCGGGTAAGGCGGCGAGGGAGGCGTTAGCGGTAGTAGTAGGAGGTAGCGCGGGAGTATACGCGTTATAAACTTAACGCGGGTTAAAGTAGGCGGCCTTTAGTAAGGTAAGGAAGCGCTCCCTAACTTTTATAAACGCCTCTATTAAAATCGCGCGCTAGAAAGGTTAGTTAGTAGTCTTAAGCTAGCGTAGCGTTATAATAGCGCGGTTTTTTTATACTAGCTTCTTTATATTATAAATAGCTTAGTAAAAGCGAGGATTACTAGTAAATAGGCGCTTCTTTTAAAAGTACTAGCGCTTAGTATCCCTATATATAAAGTAGGCCTTACTATAGCCGCGCTAGTAATTAACTATGCTTAAACTAAAAAGCTTTATAATATAAGGCGTATATATATACGCTTTCTTAATAAAGCTAGCGCTTTTTTATTAGAGCTATTACTTTCTATACTAAACTAGCCTATAGTAAGGTTAGTAGGCTTACTAAGCTTATAAGGTAGTAGAGGAGGGGGGGGCAGGGGTATAGTAGTAGCGGATATAGCGAGAGTAGCTACGAGAATAAGAGGTTAAGAGGGCTAGATAGAATATAGTAGGAAGACGAGGTAGTAGCGGATAGCGGTAGAGAGTTAAGAGCGACGGCGGTAGGGAGGGCGTAAGGCGGGCGCGGAGAGCTTACGTACGCTAATATTCTAATAGCGTTAGTAAGGAAGGAGGGGAAAAAATAGAGGAGGGAGGGGGGCGGTAAAGCTATTTATATAGCTTAGGGACGGATATAGCGCGGAGCCGGCCTAGCTACTAATAAATACTAGTTAGTAGGATAACTACGCGCGGGGCGGGGCTAGCTAAGTTACCTAGTAACGCGAGGTAGCCTATACGCTAGAGGCGGGCTAGGCGCCGGGTAACTACTTTATTAAGTAACCTAAGAGCGGAGGGGTATATTACGGACTCGAGCTATAAGCTTAGGTCTACGCGTAGCTATTACGTAACGGGAGCGCGCGCCCTAAAGCGCGCGCCCTAGAGGAGGGGCGCTTATAGGTTTCTCCCTTCCGTATAGTTATTAATACTATTATTAACGCTTATATATAGACGTACTAAGGCTAGTCCTTTATATTTATATTAATATTAATATTAAAGCTTAAATTTTCTTTTATTAAAAAAGTAGTAATAATTTTAATACTTTTAATAATAAGGCTAATAATAACTTTGCCGCTTAAGCTACTACTTAATAAAAAGCTAAATAAAGTATAATACTTATTTAAACTAATAATAGCTATAAAGGTATATATAATATATAGTAAAGCGTAATTTATATAGTAATAAAAAAAGACTTTAAGTAAGTATAGTAGCTACTAAATAAGACCTTTAGCTAGTAATAAGGCTATATTATTAACTATATTTTTAATAAGTATATACTTTAGCGGGAGTAGTAAGTAAAGTACTTTATTAATAGATATTATAACTTTAGCTAGCGAGTTAATAATCTAATTAAAATAGCTTATAAAGATATTAAATTATATCTCCTAACTAGTATAAGTAATCTACTTTACCTATATAACGCGCTAATATAGATAATTACGAATAAAGCGCGCTATTATTTATAAAAGGCGGAACTTTAAGTAAGTATAATAGCTATTAAATAAAACCTTTAGCTAGTAATAAAGCTATATTATTAATTATATTTCTAATAAGTATATATCTTAATAAGAGTAGTAAGTAAAGTACTTTATTAATAAGTATTATAACTTTAGCTAGCGAGTTAATAGTTTAACTAAAATAGCTTATAAAATATTAAACTATATCTCTTAAGTAGTATAAGTAATTTACTTTACTTATATAACGTATTAATATAAATAATTATAAATAAAGCGCGCTATTATTTATAAAAGGTAGTATAGTAATAAGTACTTTAATAAAAGTAGTTTTTTAAGTAAAAGTAGTTTAATAAGCTAAATATAATAATTATATACTAAGTAGTTAATTTACTAAACTAATAGTACTATTAAGTATAATTTACTATAATACTTATAGTTATAAATTTAACGCTAGAGCGTCTTTAAGAGTATAGTTATCGATTTACTTAATAATATAGCTTTTTTTACTCTTATAATATCTTTTAGTAGCTTTAATTTAGTATACTATTTATTAAGAAAGATATTTATTTAAAGTAGTAACTTAAGAAGCTACTAATAGGAATTCTTAACTTTTATATATAATTTTTACTAACTTCTACTAATAGGACTTCGAAAAGCTATTCCTTTAAATCTAAAACTTAAATATTATTAAGAACCTTCGTAGCTAGCTTTACTTACCTAAGAATAATAAGGTTATTATACTTTTAAACCTTAAGTATAAAGTATTATAGCTAATAGCTTTATAAGCTTTAGTATTATAATTAGTAGCTTTATAAGCCCTAGCTTTATTATAATAGCTATAGTAAGCGCTATCTTAATCGAGCTAATAAAGTACTTATTAGCTTACCTTAAGTATATAATAAATACCTTTACTTACTAAGGTCGATAAGCTTTATAGTTTCTTCGCGCTATTATTATAGCGATTAATTTAACTAAATAATATAGCGAAAATATAGAGTAATTTATCTTTAAGTAAATAAGTAAGGGGTAGTAAAGGTAGTAAAAGCTAGGGTAGAAAAGAAATAGTATTATAAGTATTATAAATATTATAAGCTTTATAAGCTTTATAGCTAGCAATAAATATAATTATAATTCCTAGTATATAGCTACTACTTAGTACGCCTTTATTAATATAGCTAGATAAATAAGTAAGCTAGAAGTTATAACTTTAAGTAACTTAGTAGAAAACGCGTTTTTAAGTAAATTAGCTTATAGCTAGCTTATATAGCCTAGCTAGCTTATATAGCCTAGCTAGCTTATATAGCTAGCTAGCTATAATACTATAGAGATAGTAAATAGTACGATATTAAGTCGAATTAAAGCTTTATTACTATTATAAGCCGCGCTTAGTACCCTATAGTAGGTAACTCTAGCCGGCCCTTATAGTACCTAGGAATATATATATAAATTAGGTAGTACGGGCTAGCGCTACTAGGGCGGGCTTAGTATAAGCGCTAAGTAGGTTTTCTAAGTAAATAGAGATTTATATCTATGCGATTAATATTACTTATAATATATAAGAAGATTTTAATTATAGTAATAACAATTAATTTAAATTAAATTTTATAAGATATTAATATTAATATTATTAGCTTATATAACTCTAGCTTAAGTCTAGGCTAAGTACGCGCTATAAATTAGTTAGTATTTATAGTCGCGACTTATACTATACTTTAGCTTAATAAGTCCTAGTATTATAGATTAGTCTATAACTAGTCGTAGCTAGAAGAGATAGATAGGAGGCGGTATAACTTATCGGTCTTTCTATACGCGGGGTATTTAGCTAGCTAGGAGGGAGCCTTCTACCCCCTTTCCTCCTTCCTTCGATAGTTTTATTAATAACTCTCTTTATTAAATAGTTACCTATATTCCTCGTAGCCGACTCTTTTATATTTACTAAAACTCCTCTCGCGCTTAAACCGTATATAGGAGTAAGATTATTATAAAACGCTAATAAATTTTACTAGCGCTTAAGCTACTTACATTACGCGCTAAATTAAACGTATAAATAGCCTTAATACGAGTAAAATTTATAGTAAATAGATACGTAATTAGAGAACTTTTTACTTAATTTTACTATATTTACTTAAGACTCGGCCCCTTTTAGTAAATATTCTTTTTTTATATTTCTAAGGTAGTTACTTTTTAGGACTAACTTAATACTTTTTTAGTATATATTAACGAGATTCTTAGGGAATTTTATAAAAAATAACGCGCTAGTTTATACTTAGTTAAGTTATAGTAAGAACTTATAGAGTCCCTTAGTATATATATTACGCGGTAGGAATACGCCCTTTTCGAGGCTAGACTAGACTATTAGTCCGACTACGTAAAGATTATCCTACTTTTATTAGGGCTCCGTAATAAGCCTAAAGTAAGGTTAAATCGAGAAGTATAGCCTAAGTTATATATAGTATTTTCCGCTTTTTTTTTTTTATTTAATTCATTACTCGCATGTAGCCTCAGAGGCCATGGCGAGGCTAATAGAGGCCTGTTAGGGCCTCTATTAGCAATCCTAGCTAGCTATATAACCAAGGGCCTATAACCAATTAGGGAAGAGTTTTCTGTAAGCGAATACAAAGATAACAAAAGGAAGGTCATTCTGGCTCTTTTCAAGTTGGTCTTTTTCCCCCTAACAGCTTTTTAAGGCCCCTAGGTTACTCATTCTCGAGCCACTTAGCCGTACCAATATTAGTCTTAGCTAGGAAGGTTAGAAGGGCTTCCCTTCCTTGCTGTGAGCTAAAAAGGTTAGGTAGGTCAAGGGCATCCATTGTCTGTCCTTTTAGAAGGGCCCTTTTAAGGACCCTTCTTTCCTTTCCATAGTTGGGACAGCTAAGGATAAGGTGCCGAACTGTGTGCCTCCCTCGGCCACAGCGGCAGCTGTCCTCGTCTACCTTCTTTATCTTCTTCAAGAAGGCAAGGAAGAAGCCGGCCCCAAAAAGAAACTGGAAGAAGGGTGCTAGGGCAGGCCGGGGCCTCCCTATAAGGTCTTTTTCCGGGCTAAGGGCTAGGCGAGGATTTTTCCGAATAGATTGATAATGCCTGCCTAGGCCCTTAGCCCTAGGCCCTTTAGCTGCCTCAGCAGCCCAAAGGCCCTCCCAATAGTCCCTAACTGCTTTCCGGGTCTTTCTTCGCAGGTGGCTAATAGAGACCTCCGGGGCCCTCGGGGGGGCCCCTTCTAGGCCTTTCTTAGCCAGCCGGTCGGCAAGCTCGTTGCCAAAGATCCCTAGGTGGCTAGGGCACCAGTGTAGCTGTATATCATAGAAAGCTTCTAGGCTGGCTAGGAGTCTTCTGATCTGTATAGCTAGCTTTGAATAGCCCCTAACCTTCTGTATAGCAGCTTGGCTATCTATAAAGATGTAAGCTTCTATAGGAGGGTTAGAGGGGCTATTGCGAGAGGGCCTAGGGGGCCGAGGCCTTCTAGCTAGTTCTTCCAGGACTCTTAGTATTGCGAATAGCTCTGCGTCGGCTACCTCAATAGAGGGTCCTAGGTTCTCGCTGTGCACTTTCTTAGGCCTATTTTCAAGGCCTAATTCACAGAAGGCACAGGCATTGGTCTCTATAAGGGACCCCTTAGGGCACCCCTTGGAGCCATCTGTGTAGAAGGCTAGTGCTAGAGGCCTAACCGGGCTAGCCGGGCTAGCCCATCTAGCAGCTAGTTCGGCTAGAAGGCGTTGGTGTTTTTCCTTAGCCTGGGGCTTGGGAGCCTCTATTATTGTAATGGAGGCCTTAGGCTCTAAGGCCCAAGGAGACTCCCAACTAGCCTTCTTCCTTTCTAAGTTATAGTTAGGTCCTATAATAGCTACTAGGCCTTTGAGAAGGCTAAATAGCTGTGTAGAGGGCCTAATATAACTTAGGACACCTAAGTCAGAGTTTGAGTCGGCCAGCTCGTCCCGTACGGCTAGGTTATAAGCCTGCCTTATTGGGTGACTAGGTAAGAAATATAGGGTTCGAAGGGCATAGGAGAGGCACGCCTTTTCGAACCGTACTTCTGGTGGTGGCAGGGCTGCTTCGGCCTCTAGGGCCCGTACGCGAGGGGATACCGCACTGCGGGAGACCCGCGTGCGATAGCAAAGACTTACTAGCGGCGTCGGCAGCGGCCTCGGGGAGGGAAAGAGAGAAGGAAGGAAGGAAGGAAAGAATAGGGGGGAGGCCTTCCTTTTATAGTTAGGAAGGTGAGGCCTTAGGTAGCGACCGAATAAACGAGGCGGTAGTAACGATAGTAGTAAATCGTCGAGTTATAGCGAGAGCGCCGGACCTTCGATATAACGCCGGACCGCGACGTTATCGCTCCGGCCCGTAAAAAGCGGCGCTACGGGACCGAGCCGTCCGCGCGGCGAGGACGTACCGTAGTAGCGCCGCAATATACCTAGCCTACGGGCCTAGACGTCCCTAGGTAAGCAAATTCCCTAGGTAGGCCGACTAGCTAACCGCACTAGGCTAGCGTAGGAGCGTACCTATACCGAGAACGCCGCGATAACGCCCCTTACGAGGCGCGAAGATAGAAAAGAGTAGGATATAGGTTTTTCTCCCGGTACGCGGGTTTCCTAAGTTAGTTTAGAATAGGAGTACTAGGGCTTTCTAAGCTAACTAGAGTAATAAATCTCTCTCTCTCTCTCTCTAAGGCTATTTTATAGCTAGTCTATAGCTAGGTAGTAAGTATAGCGCTTATATAAGTCTTATATAAGTTCTATATATTACTATATAAATAGCGAGTAATTCTCTATTTTACTTTAGTTTATTTACTTTTATATTAAAGGCTTTTTTTTCTTTTTTTCTTTTTTTATACTTTTAATATAGCTTTTTTAAGCTCTTCTTTTATTATTATTACTTATAATTACTTATATTTTATAAGTATTTTTATTAAGCCCGAATTTACTTATATTTACTATTTTTTTAGCTTTACTATTATACTAAATTTATAAACCCTTAAGAAAAAAGAGAAAGGAAAAGTATAAGCGCTTACTATAGTATCCCTTATTAATCCTAACTTAAGCTTTAATAAAGACTTACCCCTTTTTACTATCTTAAAAACTCTTTAAACTTTTAAAACTCTTAAAGCCCTTACTAAGCTTAATATTAAGTATAAAATCTTATATTAAAATTTATATTAAAGCTTTTATAATATTAGCTATTAATTTTAATAAGTATAATACTTACTTTTTATATAATAGCTATTAAAACTAAAAGTATATATTTCCTTTTTATATTTAATTAAGTTAGGAGATAGTATTTTCCGCTTTATTAAGGGGATTTAATAAGGTCTTTAGCGTAAGGAATAATACTACCGTAGTTATTAATAAACTACTTTAAACTAAGGCTAAACTAATAAATATTAGTTCTATCCGCTCCTCTACTATTACGTAGCGATACTAACGTTACTACTAGTATAACTAAGTTAGTTACTTTAAGCCGGATTATCCTAAGCTACGTAATAACGAGATAGTAAGGGTAGTAGGTCTATCTATTAAGCGTAAGCTAGCGGTTTTAGAAAATAATAAGAGAGAGGTTTTTAATTAAGGCGATAATAATTAATTCGAATTAGATTTATAAGATACTATTAGTTAAGGTTAAGGGCTCTATTTAAGCCTAGCTTAGAGCCGCGCTAGAAGCGCGCTATAAATTAGTTAGTATCTATAGTAGTAATAAGCGCTACGCTTTCCGCTATAAGTTTAAGCCCCTATAAATAATACTAATAATAATATAATAAACTAGACGCTAGATTACTATATTACCTATATAATAATAAGGTCTTTATACTACCTTACCGCTTAGTAAGATTTAACTAGATATCGCGGCGCTAGCTAATAGGGATTTTCCTACTATAAGTATATTACTTATATCTTTTTTTAAGAGGGGCTACGACTCTAGGTTAATAAAGTCTACCTAAAGAAAGGTTACCCGTTATATAACGCTCTCTTCGGAAGTACGCTAAGGAGGTTTTTATAGGGTTTATTCCGGCGTAATATATATAACTATATAGCTTACGCTCTACCTCCTTTACTAGCTAGAGGGGGGGGGCTATATTATAGATTAGTCTATAACTAGTCGTAGCTAGAAGAGATAGATAGGAGGCGGTATAACTTATTAGTTTTCTTATACGCGGGGTATTTAGCTAGCTAGGAGGGAGCTTTCTACCCTCTTTCCTCCTTCCTTCGATAGTTCTATTAATAACTCCCTTTATCGGACGGTTACCTATATTCCTCGTAGCCGACTCCTTTATACCTAGCTTAGTAAAGTAACGTTAATAATAATATAACGAACTAGGTAATTAAATTAATATATTACTTACGTAATATAGGGCCTTTATACCGCTTTATTACTTAGTAAAATCCGACTTTTTACTATAGTACTAGCTAGATAGAAGTTTTTTACTCTAAGTATATTTTCTTTATATTTACTTTAAGTAGTACTATAATTCTTAAATTAAGAGTTTACTTTATAAAGAGGTTACTTATTAAGTATTACGCTTAAGCTAAAAAGGTTTTTATAGAGATTTTTTAGTATAATATATATACTTATATAGCTTACGCTCCGCCTCCTTTACTAGTTAAGGGAGGGGGCTATATTATAAATTAGTTTATAACTAGTTATAGCTATATAAGAGATAGGTAGGAGGTAGTATAACTTATTATTCCCTCTATATATAGGGTATTTAGCTAGCTAGGAAGTAGCTTTATACTACTTTTCCTCCTTTCTTTAATAGTTCTATTTATAACTCCTTTCTCTAGTTAACTATTATATACTCTATTATAGCTATACTATTATAAAGCTTCTTATTTAGTTATATTAATAGTTATATTAATAGTTTTATAAGCTATATAAAAAAAGAGAGTATAATAAGCGTTAAAGTAAGTATAGAAGTCTAAGCAATATAGTCCTATCTCTTATATATCTATATATAGCTTATACCTTCGATATTTACTACTAGCTACTTAAGCTAACGCTAGCTAAGGGGTTATACTAAGGTTATAGTTAAATAGCTAGCTTATATTATAGTAGTTTAGTTAGGTATAAGCTAATAGCTAGTAGCTATATATATTATATATATATCTTAAAAAGTAGTTATTATTTTATCTTGCGAAATCTAGGTTAAGGGTTAAGTTAGGTTTAGGGTTAGGGGTTAGGTTAACCCTAGCTAACCTAAGCGGGCTATTCTAGCTTAACCTCGGCTTAAGCTAAGATTTATAAAGAATAGGGAGAGTTTTTTCCTTCTCTTTTAAATCTAAAAATAAGGTATTATCTTCCCTTATTTTTATTATAGAATAACTAATATTTAGCTAAATAGACGTATAGTTACTTCGTAAGTACTATAGATAGTAAAAGCTATACTAAGGTACGTTATTTTATCTATAGTTATAAAGGGTATAACTTAGTAAGAGGGATCTATATAGTCTTACTTAATCCTTAGAAATACTAATTTAGCTAAGCTAAGCTTAGATAACTAAGGGTAAAAGTAGGGCTAGAGTTAGGCTTTAAGAAATAAGCTATATATAAAGGTAAGCTATATATTAGTATTATTATTATAATTTAAGCTAAAGAGAAAGAAAAGAGAAAAGGGAAGAAAGGAAGGAAAAGCCTCCTTATATATATAATCTTCCTTAATAAGAATACCCCCTCCTAGCTATATTTATCTATATTATAAATTAAGGTATAACTTAGAGATTATCTAATAATTCTCTTATAATTTTAATAAGCCTTTACTATAGCTATATCGATAGTTTGATATTATTATTTTAATAGTCTTTAGCTTCCTAAGTATTAAGAAACGACTTATAAAGCTTTTATTATACGTATTTAATAGTTATAGCTACTAGCTATAAGCTTGTAACTAACCTAACTACTATAACGCTTACTAGCTATTTAACTATAACCTTAGTATAACTATTAAGAAATAACTTAAAAAGCCCTTATTATACGTATTCGATACGTATAGCTACTAGCTATAAGCCCGTAACCAACCTAACTACTATAACGCCTACTAGCTATTTAACTATAACCTTAGTATAACCCCTCGGCTAGTATCGGCTTAAGCGGCTAGTATTAGATATCGAAGGTCTAGGTTATATACGGGTATATAAGGGATAGGACTATATTATCCGGACTTCTATACTTACTTTAATACCTATAATTATTAAAAAAGTAACTTTTTTAGTATAATATTATAAATAACTAAGGTTTTTTATTAGTAAATTAAACCCCTATAGTATAGTAGTAATATACCTAGAGGCTTACGATAGTCCGCGCGGGAGTTAGTTCGAACCCGGCTAGGGGTACTAGCTTTTTTAGCTATACTATAAACCGCGTAACTATATAGCGTATATAAATAGATATAGCGGAGACCCCTATTATTACATAAGTAATAGAGAAGTATAGAGGAAGGGGACCTCTTGTAATAATAACCTAGCCTTTAGTTTTAAATTAAGCCTAACCTAACCCCTAGTTTAATAAAAACCTAGGTTATACTAGCCTCTATATTAATAAAGCTTTAACTTAGCCCTTAGTTTAAAAAAAACCTAGGCTATACTAGCTTTTATATAAGTAAGCTATACTATATATATATAATAGCTATAAAGCTAAGCTAGCGGTAGAAAAAACTAAGCTATACTTTATAATAAAGACTTAATTAATTAATAATAACTATAATAATAGAGAAGTACTTTATTAAGCCTAACCTAAGATTATAGCGACTATAGAACTAAGAAATTAATTTAAATAAGGTATATAAGGAAAAGAAAGGGGTAAATAGAGTTAGAGAAACTATAGAGCTAAATTAATTATAAGATACTTACGGATAAAGAAAGATAAAAACGGATAATATAAGAAGGAATTAAGAGTTAGGGGTTTTCTCCTAGGGTTCCCCTAGTTTTCCTTATAGTAGTATTAAAGTTTTAGTAAACCTACTTAGGTCCCTAGTGTACTACTAAATAATTAGTAAATTAAATAAGCTAATAAGTAAATAAACTAAAAATAATTATAAATACTTTTATTTATATAAAAGTTTACTTTTATTAAGCTTTTATTATAATTAAAGCTATAATTTTAATAAAGTAGTTATTTTTTATATATAAAGGCTTAATAGTTACTTATATTATTAGACTACTATTTAGCGCTATAATTATAGTAAAAAAACTCTATATATATACTATTTAATACTATTAATAATCTTTTTTTTAAAAAGTAAGCTTTTATAATAGCTATACTATTATTATAATACTAAGTTTAAAGAAAGTTATATAAGTTAATAAAAGTATTAAATTATAATAATAATAGTAGTAGCTATATATTTATTTAGCTAGATATTAGCTATTCCGTAATACTATTAAAAGCTAGGTCTATAATAGAGGGATTAATAGTTCCGCAAAAGGGCGACCAACGATAAAAGCTACCCGAACGGATGGCTCGAGCTGCTTCGTTAGCCGTTGCGCTTGCCGTACGTTATAGTTTACGAGTACGAATTTGCAAGACACACATAGTAAGACGACGGGTCAATATTGACACGAAAGGTGCCTACCTATACAGGATCTAACTCTCGGCATTCTTCCGCAAGTAAGGCAGGTAGCTAGGAAGAAAACGTGCGGGTTGCTGTTCCGCAACGGGGAGCGCTCCTAGGAAGAGTCAATCGACGCCAGGCTCAATACGAGTACGAGCTTTAACGAAAGAGAGGCGATGGCGCAATCCCGCAGACTCTGCTGTACTGTACGTACAGTACTCCTACCTCGGATCTTGTCAGTGGACCCTTGATTGCTTATCGAGCTGGGGTATGAGACAATCCATGCAATCACGACATTTCCCGACCGCAACGTCAGTACCTATAGGCTGTATTTATGATACTTGTATTGTCCAAGCACCGGCGAGGAGGCCAGAATATCGCCTTCATTGTGTATCTTGTTCGTATGCAATCCAGTGAATGATTCGTTAATCTACGTTCAGGCAGTCGCAAGGGAATCAAGTGCTCCGACGATATTTACTATCTGGTACTTATGGAGGTACCTATACTCAACACAAAGCCCACGTCGGTTGGTACCTAAGGTAAGGACTCCTGCTACGGATCCCGGTGACGGACCTTGGCCCTCTAGTAAGTAACTACCTTTGGGGTATCCACTAATATTTAAGGTCCGACCTCCTCGGTGCTCAGGAGTCATGGACCTACGTACGTACTCTAGGGTCGATAAAGTCGACATTGACTTCGTAAGGTAGGCATTACAGAATGGTGTGGGACCTTCTCAACTGAACATCGTGAGCTTTTCAAGGGTTACTGTGCGAAATATAAACCACTAAAGAGGCGTTTGAATGTAGGCCACTGTGGTCAACATTGCCATTGGAACCAAGTACTAAAGTACTAGTAGACATATTGGCGCACTGTTGGAGTGGCAACCTGGTCGTTGACAGGGAAGAAGTATAGTACAGGTACTTAATCCCGGCCAGTGTCTGTCACACGCCTTATTAACGAAGCTCTCGGCCCCCGGCTGCTATACACGGAATATACCTCGTCCGGGCATCCCCAACCTCGGCTGGTCATTGGTTAACACTTTGGCGGGGTCTGGCTCGTCGGGGCGGGGCAACTCCTCTCATCCTGCTCAGCGATCAAATGCCTTTTCGTACCCCTCCCCCGCTTTCGGCGCCAATTTCCCAGTGCTGCCAGACCGAGCACCAGCTTCCGTTTCATCCTCTCCAACTCAACTTATTTTCTCCCCTCCTCTCTCTCTCTCCCCTTCTTCCTTCTTTTTCCCTCCCATCCCTCACCTCCCCGTCCTTTTCCCGTCCTTTTCCCATTCTCTCCCCATACCCGCACCTTCTGATTCTGCCCAGCACCTACTCCCCGACCGGCTCTCAATATTGACAGAGACCGAGACCTTTGTCATCTGGTACGAAGAGCTATCTGTCTCGTTGCACTAGCCCCCAAGCTCACAATCAGCGGCTGCAAAGTCTGTAGATCGGGAAGCCAAACGAGTCTTTGACTCAATCTCCAAGATGGTTCAGTCCGCAGTTCTGGGCTTCCCTCGCATGGGGGCCAACCGTGAGCTCAAGAAGGCCACGGAGGCCTGTAAGTCCCTCGTCGCCGACTAATTCACTTCGAGTGTCAACGGCTAACGACGGTAGACTGGGGTGGCAAGCTGTCTCAGGCTGAGCTGCTTAACGAGGCTAAGAGACTTCGCTTGGCTCACTGGAAGATCCAGAAGGACGCTGGTGTTGACGTCATCCCCAGCAACGACTTCGCTCTATACGATCAAGTGCTGTGCCACATCCAGGACTTTGGTGTATGTGCGCAGTTCCGTACGATCGAAATCCTACTGACGCCGATGCAATAGGCTGTTCCCGAGCGTTACACCAAGGATGGCCTTGATGCTGTTGACCAATATTTCGCCATGGGCCGTGGCCACCAAAAGGAGGGCGTCGACGTTCCTAGCTTGGAGATGGTCAAGTGGTTCGATTCAAATTACCACTACGTGAAGCCCACCCTGCAAGACAACCAGACCTTCAAGCTGGTCGACAGCCCCAAGGCCGTCGTTGAGTTCAAGGAGGCCAAGGACGCCGGTATCCACACCCGCCCTGTCCTGGTCGGTCCCGTGAGCTTCCTGCACCTGGGCAAGGCCGACCGTGGCCAGTCTGTGGACCCCATCGACCTGCTTGACAAGCTCCTGCCTGTCTACGAGAAGCTGTTGGTCCAGCTCAAAGAGGCTGGTGCCGACACTGTTCAGATCGACGAGCCTGTGCTTGTCTTTGATCTTCCTGCCAAGTCAAAGGG
This sequence comes from Hirsutella minnesotensis 3608, assembly GCA_000956045.1. Classification (NCBI taxonomy): domain Eukaryota; kingdom Fungi; phylum Ascomycota; class Sordariomycetes; order Hypocreales; family Ophiocordycipitaceae; genus Hirsutella; species Hirsutella minnesotensis. Next base: position 29,338 of record KQ030700.1, read on the forward strand.
CGCCTTCAAGCCCACCTACGAGCGATTCGCTAGGCTCGGCGACAAGATCCCCAAGCTAGTCTTCACCACCTACTTTGGCGACATTGTTCACAACTTGGATGTCCTTCCTAAGGATGTGTATGGAGTTCACATTGACCTTGTCCGCAACCCTGAGCAACTCGACGCCGTCCTCAGTGCCCTTGGACCCAAGACCGTGCTGTCGGCTGGCGTTGTCGATGGCCGCAACATCTGGAAGACCAACATGAAGTCTGCCATTGAGAAGGTTGAGTCGGCCATTCAGAAGCTTGGCAAGGACCGCGTCGTCGTTGCAACTTCCAGCTCGCTCCTGCACACACCTCACACTCTGGCCAGCGAGAAGAAGCTGGATGCCGAGATTGCCGATTGGTTCTCCTTTGCCTGCGAAAAGGCAGTCGAGATTGCTGTCATCGCCAAGGCGGTCACCGAGGGCCCTACTTCTGTCCGCGAGCAGCTTGAGGCCAACGCCAAGTCTATGCAATCCCGCGCCACCTCAACCCGTACCAACGACCCCACGGTCAAGGAACGTCAATCCAAGGTCACCGAGCAGGATCACAACCGCAAGTCTGAGTTCGCCACTCGCATCTCCTCACAGCAAAAGAAGCTCAACCTTCCTCTTTTCCCGACTACCACTATTGGTTCCTTCCCGCAAACCAAGGAGATCCGTGCTCAGCGGACCAAGCTTACCAAGGGCGAGATTAGCACCGCCGAGTACGACCAGTTCATTGAGCAGGAGATTCAGGAGAATGTCAAGATCCAAGAGGAGCTCGGCCTCGACGTCTTCGTGCACGGCGAGCCTGAGCGTAACGACATGGTGCAATACTTCGGTGAGCGCCTGGACGGTTATGCCTTTACTACCCATGCATGGGTCCAGAGTTATGGCTCCCGCTGCGTTCGCCCTCCCATCATTGTCGGCGACATCTCACGCCCCGCGCCAATGACCGTCAAGGAGTCCAAGTACGCCGTGTCAGTCTCCAAGAAGCCCATGAAGGGCATGCTGACAGGTCCCGTTACTTGCCTGCGCTGGTCCTTCCCCCGTGACGACGTTCACCAATCCGTCCAGGCTCAACAGCTCGCTTTGGCTCTTCGAGACGAAGTCGTCGACCTTGAGAAGGCCGGCATTGATGTCATTCAAGTCGACGAGCCTGCCCTGCGTGAGGGTCTACCCCTCCGCTCTGGCAAGGAGCGTGATGCTTACCTTGACTGGGCTGTCAAGGCCTTTAAGCTGTCGACCTCTGGTGTAGAGGACTCGACCCAGATCCACTCTCACTTCTGCTACTCTGAGTTCCAGGACTTCTTCCACGCCATTGCAGCTCTTGACGCCGACGTCTTGTCCATTGAGAACAGCAAGTCTGACGCCAAGCTGCTCCGCGTCTTCGTCGACTCCGCGTACCCTCGCCACATTGGTCCCGGTGTCTACGACATTCACTCTCCTCGTGTGCCCAGCGAACAGGAGATCAAGGACCGTATCGAGGAGATGCTGCAGTATCTCAAGCCGGAGCAGCTTTGGATTGATCCCGACTGCGGTCTCAAGACCCGCCAATGGAAGGAGACCAAGGAGGCTTTGACCAACATGGTTAACGCCGCCAGATTTTACCGCGCCAAATACACCAAATAAATCACCGCACACTCCTACGTTGGACGGCTGCGGCTCTTGATTTTCTTTGCTTGTATTTTTGAGATATTTGACCATCTATGTTTTTAAGCCGGCAACGATTTCAACATCGGCGTTCAGGGTGGATGATGATGATTAAGCGCGCTCACGCGTTTGAAAAGTTTTCACGGAATCAACAGGAAGGATTGGACGGAGGACATGATGTCCAGCATTCAACATCGGAGCATTTGCGCTCACTCATGGGAGTAGGTCCCAAGTCTTACAAGAATAAAATTGTCCATCTACGTTACACTATTGAATCACGGCCCGAATTCATGCAGTCAGGAACCTGACCACCAGATAACAACTGCCAGATGTCGTACGGGTTGATAGGATTCTAACGAAGACCCCTGCCTTGATTGTGTCAAGGCCTCGCCATCGCATGCGTGGTTGGTACTTGCTTGAATCACGCGGACATGGCAATATTAGCCGCCGAGTGCACAGAAGCGAAGTGCACGGCAGATGATCAACCGTTCGCGCGTTGATTATGCCGGTAAGCCATGTCGTGATGTCGATGACGAACCAGCAAAGCATTAGCTTTAGCATTAGTTGTTTTTAAGAGGTAAGCTTGGATGTTCTGTCGCCGACCCGACTTAAACATGATATATCCCTTGTAAGTTTGCTTTAAAATGGGTGCTATAGTAGCTAGCTAGCTAGTGCGCTAGCGTATAACTAAGCTTATAGCTTAGTTACCTCTCAATAGCCCTTAGCTTTATAAGAGTAATAAGTAAATAAAAAAGACTATCCTTTTTATTATTTTAAATCATAAATTTAAGATAAATTACTTTAAAGAGTAAAGCTTATTATTTTTTTAATTTAATATTAAAAAAG